>JAMQGT020006249.1:0-152173 GCA_024447675.2 Pterophyllum scalare | reverse complement strand
AGAGAAGATGGCAAAAGATTTGGGATTTAAATCCACAACTTGGCATTTATTTGAAATTAAAGTCTGATTAAAAAAAAAAAAAAAACCCAAACAAACACCAACAACCTCTCACCTCAACAGCGAGCTGGTAGTGTTCTGCTTCTAGCAGCTGATTGCGGAGGCGAGTCACAGCAGAGGTCTCCAAAATGTCATCCAGAGAGGGAACATATTTGTAATTGGCTGTCACAAGAATTTTAAGCACATCCACTTTACTGATGTAACTGTGGAAATAGAAAATAAGAAATACAGTCAGACACCTGCTTTCACAATATCTTGTATTAGTCTTGTGAAATAAGGGGCTATCCAATGAGTATTGGTGACTGTACACTACTTGAGCATACTTGCTGTGACCTCAGCTGCTCTGACGTCATGATCTGAACTACCCCACCATTAGTCAATAACTTTAGAGCAACCTCAAGTCCTCTGACCAGGTGTCTTTAATGGTGCCCATAACAGTTATAAGGTAGCTTATTTTACCGTTTGGAAGCTGATGCTTATCAAAAGTCAAATATCTTCTAATCAGCTGGTAACCACAAATACACAAAAAAACAAAATAAAACAGTGAATGCTCTTGTTATGCAGTTGTATATGTTGTATTGCGGATGTGTACAAATAAAGCTGTTAGCTGCTTTGTTAGCTGTATTCGTTTTATAAGTTCTATTATTTTCTCTGCACGTCTCATTCTGATTTACTGTTATTCTGCCCACACACATGAACTGCCAGAGCTGAATTCCTTCTTTCTGACTGCATGCACTCTCTGTTTCCTGTCTGCCTAATTGACAATTTAAAAAAGACCAAAAACAATCATTTAAAACAATGCTAAGAAAGAATCAATCAACATCTAAGTTCTCAAAACTTATGTCTGTTATACCACTGTCAAATATCCTTCTGATCTATATTTTGTACTATATCTCTTTTAATTTGTCTCACTCACCCTCCCAATAATTGTCCAGTGTGCATAAAAACATGCAAATTTCAACTGTTGCATAATGTAGGTTACCCAGGGTTGCT
Organism: Pterophyllum scalare; assembly: GCA_024447675.2. NCBI lineage: Eukaryota > Metazoa > Chordata > Actinopteri > Cichliformes > Cichlidae > Pterophyllum > Pterophyllum scalare. Next base: position 151,123 of record JAMQGT020006249.1, on the reverse strand, counting down.
TCTTACCTGTCACATAGGGCAAGATCCTGGCTGCGGCCTACTTTAACAAACATCAGCTTGGCACTGAACAGCAACCGCCTCATGATGTCAGTAAGCAGACAGGCATCCACCTCTGGGTTGGTCAGTTTACGAGACAAGGAGCGGCAGTGGCTGATGAGCTGATAACCACAGGCAGTTTGGTCGCTGTGCAGAGATAAAATGGCCACGCAGAGGTATGCGCTGGGAGCCTACAGGTTTTAGTGAAAGAGCATTGTTAACATTAAAATACTAAGTTAATTCCACCAACCTAAAGCCCGTAAAGGAGAAAAAAATGGAAACCACACAAAACTGAGGCACTAGCTCAATATAAAGCTTTTGCTCTATAAAAATATCCACTGTTCTTCTATAATAACTAACATGTAAAGGTAACCTGCACACTGGGAGGGATGGCAAATGTCCAAATTCAAACCTGTTCATAGTAGAATCGCTCCCGCAGACGTTCGCTCTCTGCAGGGTTTATGCTGAGGTGGAACTGGTTGATGGACCACTTCAGGCAGATGCAGCATCCCATCCATGGACTGCTCTATGACCACAGGGCTACCAGCCACTGGTAAAGAATAGAGAGTAGGGGCTCAGGGGCAAAAGCTGGTCATTACAGCCTTTATTAATTACTGATTTGGGAATGACTGCAATTAGGTGGCCCTCCATCCTGCTTTACCTGACAAACTTAACATATTGTGAAGCTAATAATGCAAAGAAGTAGATGAAAGCACACAAAAAAAAACAACATGAAATTATTAAATTTACCTTCAGCAGGTTCCAGATCATCATCAGAACTGCAAATGGAGATCAACAAACTAAATTAGAAATCACATCCGGACCCTTCCCTTTCCCTTTGATCTTTTTTTTTTCTTTAATTATTTAGTCTCTGTATTTCATATGCAACTGGATCCACTTCTAGCTATGATACTAAAAGGGTCTTACTCTGGGTGAAAGTAGGCAAAACACTGGTCACAGACTCTGACTTCCTCTCCTGGGGAAACCCTCAACGGGCATCTTCTTCTCTGAACACGCATTGCAAACAAGACGGCCACATCTTCAACAATGATGGCGTCTGTTGAACTAAGAGCGGAAAAGCAAAATAAAAAAATCCCAATTAATTACATATTACATAATTATAATAAGTGACTATGTATAAATATTAGATTTTGTAAGTTGTCAAGGAGATTCACATTAACAGTCATGTTATTCTCATTAGAGTTTCTACATATTTGCTTCTATACATTATGGTACTATTCCTTTTGTTCCTTTTCATCTGTAGCAGTGCCACACACCATGGTGAACCTCTCACGCTTGCAAAGCATGCACACATGCTGCTGGGCATCTGGGACCCAGTCTTTGCGGGCTGGGGGTTGATCTGGAGGCTGGAACTTTGCAGGCGAGCGGCGTTTTCTCCCTGCTGAACGATGCCTTCTCCCGGTCTGTGCTGCTTCCCATGGCTGTGTGTGTAGGGGTGCTGCCTGAACACAAGTACGGAAACAATCACAATAATTAAAAACAGAAAAACTACAGTAGTATCACTATTATAAGTGTCCAAATATCTCACTTCTGGAGGGTGCTGGAGATTCAGTTCGAACTAGAAGAGAGCGAGCTTGTCTTGAGCAGGACACTGCATTAGTGCTTCCTGGAAACTAATTACAGAGTCTGGAAAATAAAGTGTCATATATTTAGACACAACCAGTCAGTAAGGTGGATGGCTGTTTATCCATCTATCAACTGAAACATCTAAGACAGAAATATATAAACAATACTAAGAGTCTGACAATGTTTCAATTCAGTTTTCAGCAGTTTATTGAAACCTTTTGTTCAACTCAGATGGCCATCACCAACATATTTGTCTGCTTGAGTCAGTGACGGCCACTGTGTGCGTAAGATCAGCACTGACCAGATCGAGTCCTCTCTCTTGGGGCACAGGAGAAGTTGAGAGCCTTCCAGGCATAGTCTGCCAGAAGCTTATCGATGTCCTCAGCACTGAAGCCAGCCTCCTGGCCAACCAACAAGCTCCGCAGGGTCCGCACTGCTATGTCGGCCCAGTCCACCTTCAGATTCATCAATAGCTGCTCGAGCATAAGCAGAGGGTCCGACAGGAGGGGGAAGTAGTCCTGCCTGGCAGCTGGGGGCAGTGTCAGCAACACCTGGAGGAGGATACACATTTACTTAACCCAAAGACAGGAAGCAACTCACTTGGAGAACAATCCAAAAAAAATCTTACATAATATAAAACTAAAATTTCAGGCCAGATTAATTCAAGCCTGATAATAATAACATGAATATGATTATTAATAAACAGGTTTAAAGCAGTCTCAGTGTTATTTTAAAAAAACCCAACAAAAAACAAATACAAAACACTGATACAGAGCACCAATCACATGCAGACATTATCTGGTCATTTACAGAGCAAAAATCAGAAAACATGGTCATCCCTTTGGCCAGATCATTTTGTGATAAAAGACTGTTCTCTGCATATTAACATATTTCCACATCAATTGAAAGAGCTTCTGTTTTTTATTTTTGGGTTTTTTTTGTGGAAAAGTTCATAGCAGGCTTAAGTAAGACTGTTGCAAAAAGGGAAATTTACAAAACAGCTGAAGGGAAATTACAAATTACACAAAAATGTCATCCAGTATTATTATTCTATTTTGATTATGAATTAAATTGCACAATACTACTTAAAAGATGTTTTAGAAAAAAATTAACACATCCAAAAGCTGGTATCAGAAAGATTTTAGCCCAGATATGATTGTTTGAACGTTATTATGTATCACAAGTCTTCCATTTACTAATGCTGTTTATTGTTTTATCTATATGTTAACATACATGAAACAAACTAGTGCACAAAGTTCCCAATCACAAACCTTAGAGCCCAAATGAAGAGCATGGATGTATTGGCGACGTGCAGGAGACACCTGCCTCTGGAAATGCAGGGTGAGGTAGTCTGCCAGGAAGTGACATGCATCCAATCCAGGGCAACGATCCAGGGCACGCTCACAAACATCTAGACCAGCTGCAAAATCTGAGAGGCCCTCGAGTAACTAAGCAAACCAAGTGAGGGACAAAAAATGTTACCAAGGAGAGAAGAACACATAGCAATGTAGAAAATAATAATAAAATCACAGTTTGAGAGGGTTCTGAAATGTTAAAAAAGAGAAGAGCTTTAAAAAAATGATCATATGGGTTTTGTACTTAACATAAGGTAGAAAAACCCTGCAAGGATAATTTGTTGTTCCATGCAAGAGAAGAGTACACCATAAACACCAGTCTGAAGTTAGTATTAGCTAAAGAGTTTTCTGGAAAGAAATTGTGTATGCTTGAACAGAGCTGATTTCTGCCAGGTCAAGGATTAGTGATGCATGGCCAATCTCTAACAAATGTTAATACAACCTAATATGGATTTGACTCTAAATTTGCAAGATGTTGAACAGTCTGGACCTGAAAAGCCTCATCAGTCTGTTCCTTCTCCAGTAGATAAAGCAAATGTTCAGTTTGAAGTTGTAGCCTCAGCTCATCTGATACAGGATACAGCTCAACCCACTGTGCACAAAGATCAAACTCCTGCAAAAAAAAAAAAAAAAATAGAGGAGAAAACTTTTATTATTTAGTGTACATAAATAACACCACACAAACCAAGCTGCTGCAGGCCTGCCGCACCTACCTTTGCCTCCAATATCATAGATACCACTGACTCAGAGTTTGCCTTGGATTCATTCCTCATCTCCTGCCAAGTGGCCCATGGCAACGGAGGCTGTAAATTTAACATCTGTGATGAAGAGGAGAAACACAAACACTGGATAAGTCACAATGGAAAGTCAAATAAAGTCTCTGAAGGATATATTATATAATAGATTAAAAAAAAAAAATTTATAGAAAGCTGAACTCAACTCAAGAAGTCATCCTGCAAAACAAGAACTGGAGTCACTTACTAAACCAACAAGTATTGATCTGCAAAGTTACACAAGCTTTCTGTAAGGAGGACTACAGATAGGATATGTATATACAGTATTTTTGTGACCACTTTGTAGAGTACAGATTTTTTTTTTCCAATAACAAAGATAAATTTAGCACTACCTGGCAGTAGAGATCCAATTCTTTCTTCTTGAGCTCTAGATCTGTTTTCAGTGAGGTCTCTGTGCTCGGGTCATTAAGGCAGAACTCGAGCAGCTCGAGGCAGGCCGACAGTGGCCACCGCTCCAGAGCCTGGAGAGCAACACGTGCTCGCAGATTTGCATCCTGCACTCGGAACAGATAGCCTATACCTTCATCTCCATCTGAGGACAAAAACATTTTAGTAAAATTTAAAATGCTACATTAAATAAGTATTTGTTAATTTAAATATTTTTATGCTACATAATTGTGATTACTCAATTTGACTAAATGTAATTAATTATTATCTTTATTGTCCACCTATTCTGTTAATGTATACAAAAATAACTTTCCAAGAGCCAAAAGCAGTATCTTAAAATGTTTAGTTTCGTGTGAGCAACAGACACACACACACACACTCTTTACAAAGACATAAAGCAGAGAAAATTAATTCCTCACCTTGTAAAGCAGCACAGGCAAGTAAACGGTCCCTTAGCGCCCCCTCCTGGTTGCAGCTCTGCCCATACAGCTCCAGCAGATTGAGGGCTCGGCCCAGGTCTCTGGAGTCAAGAGCCTTTTGAAAGGCGTCAGCAGCCACAGTCTGAGCCGCCACTTCCTGTGGCCCTGACAGCAGGAGGCTGATAAGCGGTTTCCCGCAGACAACTGCCCCAAGTCCAAGAGAGCTTTCCTCGCTCTCGCTTAATGGTGTGCCAAGAACTGGTTCAGCCATGGTGTGAAGGTAAGCCTGAAGAATAGGGAACTCCCTCAGGAGGTTATCAGCTTCACGAGAAATTTGGTCACCATCTAAGACCGCCTCTTTACGTCCGCTACGGAAATATCCAGACCATCCAGAGGACTGTGTCCGGGCAGTTTCTCCTTTACAGGCGCTCAAACATGTTAGTGTGGCCAATAAAGGGGAGCGAGACTTAAGGAAAGACAGAGCTGATGGTGTAAGAAGAAAAGAATTTAAAGAGGAAGAAGAAGAAGAGGAGGAAGAGGATGATGACAAAGGTGGAGATGTGGAGAGGTTGGTGGGTGTAGAGGAACGATCCTCCACTGAGGCCTCAGACTCAGAGCTCACATCAGACTGAGGATCCGGATGTCCCAGAATTCTCATGTGATCATGAGCATGGCATTGGAGCAGGTTAGACAAAGCAGCAACACCAAAAGCGCCGTCATCTTTCCTGGCCTGATCTGACACTTTTTCATGATCTGGACTGGAGACCCACAAAGGAAGAGCCTCACAGCATCGCTGAACAATCACCTTTTGGATACTCAGTCGCAACCCTTCCTGCTCCAGCAAGGAGAGCACTCTGGAGACATAACAGGACATAAAAAAAAAGTCAGTATGCTGCTGCCAAGTTTATGAACATAAGTTATATCTGTAGTTTTAACCTAAGCTGTCCTTACAGGACAATTATGTGATTTTTTGTTTTTTTTAAAAAGTGACAATGCTTTTCATTTAAACACCATCTCTTGCTTAATTGGAAAGCTTTGCTGTGAGATGGACAATTTAGCTGCCATTCTGTTTAAGTTTGTGTATTTTAAAGAGGATCATGATAGCGTACAAACTAGACACTTCTGTATGTGTGTATACACTGATGGGGCATAACCACTGTGCGTACTTGTCAGGAGACACCTGTCGGTCAAACAGCAAGTGAGAGAGAAGCTGAACTGGGGCTTGAAGCAACAGCAGTAGTGGATTCCCAAGCTTCACTTCAGTGCTCTGGTCTAAGAGAAACCACAAGAGAGGCAAATCAGAGACCAGGTAGCAGAAGAGAAACGCACTAGATTCACAATTTAGACAGGACAGCTGTAACTTGGAACAAAAGAGCTGTAAACATCATTCCATGAACTATCAGGGATAACACAGGTGGGGGAACTGGGTATCAAGAAGTTATGACTGAGATATTCAAGTCTTCAGCGACAAATTATTTTACCTTCTGAACTGAGGCTACGCACTAACACAGACGCTAGTGTGTTGACATAGTCAAAGAAACTGCGCACGTAATCTGGTCTGGCAAGGTCTCTGTCTGGCTCGAAGGGACAGAGGCTGTCAAGAGAACGAAGTAGCTGCTTCATGCTGGAGCGCACAGTATGAGCATCCAGTTCTGACTGCTTCAGACTGGCCTGTTCCACCAGAAGTACCAGTAGAGCGCTGCCCGCACTGCCCTCTGTTATGAGGTGACATCAGAAAAAGAAAAGAGAACTGTTTAAAAAAAAGAAAAGAAAATAGAAAAAGGAAAAAAAAACAAACAAGCATTTTGCTTATCTCTTTAAAAACAGAGCTCATTTAAGCTGCCCAAAGACAATTAAATGAAAACATTTGATCAAATGTAGCATAATTAACCGTGCCAACCTGTGCCATCTGTAGCAGCGCTCAGATTGTGCAGGGTGTTTTCCAAACGCTGCGCCAGACCGAGCCGGCCAGATATAAATTCTTCACTCAGTGTTGGATGGCAACAGAGCAGCACTTCCTGGATGCAGCAACCAAATGGGCTGGCAAACACCTGGTCTTCCCCAACAACTTCTATGAAGAAGAGTGGATCAGTAACAAAGAAACTATTCTGTATGCTTAACTCATTTTTAGAATGACTCTCTTGTCAGGAGGTTTGCATCATATTACGTGAATTACATGATTGATTAACAAGGTACTGTCAGCAAAATAATTTTCTCACAATTTTTTAACATTTCGAACTAAATATTTATAAAGTAATATGTAACTTTAGGTGTTAGAGCATATGCAGTCACCTGTTTTGACAGAACTCTTATTAGCAGTTGAATGATTCAGGATCTTGTTGATCTGTTGTAATACCATGGGAAATCCACAGATCTCCTCTGAATGAGGCACTCTAAGGTCAACTCTTACCCCTGGGGAAGCAGATGGGGATAAACACAAGACATCATTTGCTCTCGTTCCCGTCTCTATTTTGAAAGAAATTCTTCCAGATAGAAATTTGGGCTTCATACCTCGAGCTTCCAGGCTGGTGTTGAGTCTGCGCTCAGCTGTGTCCAGCAGCTGTCGAGAAGTCTTCCAGAGCTGACAGTGGCAGCATGCCAGATCGAAGGCAGCCATGGCTGCTGGACTGAGCTCCTCCAGCAATGTGTAGAGGAGGCCAGAGGCATCTGGAGAGCAGTGGCTCAGCCAGTAGCCTTCCTCCAGTGAGGGCAGCGGATGAGCAGGGGTGCTGAGGAGACGGGCTGCTATGTCTGAGACGGAGTAGAAAGCCACTCCTGAAGAAAAACACATGCATGTGTCAGATCTTTGCACATCATTTACTATATCTTCACCTAAATCTATGTTGCACAGCTGCCTGTAGCAATTTCCTGTGTCGTTGCTGGGCATTGTTAAAACTATCTCTGATAGAACCAATATAAAAGGAAGGTAAATAAAACTGCAAGCAGGTATACCAGGATCCAAGTTAAAATGCACAGTGGAACAAAAAAAAAATCACATTCAATTGAAGGGAGAAAATGGAGATTTAAGAGCAACATTACAGTCTGAGCGAAAGACAGAAAGAAAGCTGTACAACAGAATGCCAAACCTGCAGCAGCAGCACTTCCAATGGCCTGCAGTGTTGATCGGCCACTGCTGCCTAGCCGACTCCTCCCTATGCCTGGCCCAGTTGCTGACCCTAAGCCCTCTGATGAGGATGATGATGAAGACATGGACTGACCCTCCATCTTTTGCTCCACCTGTGCCAACTCCACCAGGACTTCTTTGTAGCGCTCCATGAACACCAGCTCGCCACAACAGGCAGACGCCTCCAGATCAAACACCACAGACACCTGTGAAGAAGCAAAGAAATCCACTTGACTGAGGGGCAAACACTCAGCCATTACTTACAAACAATGTTAGCAATTAAAAATCAGGAAGCTTTTAACTGTAATGTTAGTGAAGTGAGAATATGACTGGTGACCAAGCAAAAAGTGAACTTTTAACATGTTAGGACTCATTCAGAACGAGAGCCACAAAAGAGTCATCTCTTTACCACCGATGGGGTTCCGAAGCCGGTGACAGCATCTGAACCATTCTGCGCTTTTTCCACCGCAAAGGCACTTGGTGCTCAGCCGAAACTTGTTCAACTCCGGCCCCGCAAGCTAGCTGGGCTCGAACCAAGAACGAGTGACGAAAGCATCAGAAGGGCGTGACTCTTCCGTCTCAGCGTAAAGTTTTCTACCGCTGTTTCACTGCATGGTGTGTATTACATGAGAAAAGCGATGCGGCTTTCGCAGCTGTGAATTAGGTTGGGCTCTAAGGCTGAACTTGCTGCTTTGTATCAGTTCATATCACAGATAAAAGGACGCAAAGTGTGTACTTTTCATCCTTGCTCGTAATCGCTGTCTGTGTTTACACAGATGCTGCAGTAGTTTTGTTTATACCGTAAAATGTGTTCACAGCAAAAGTAAGGGGAGCGTGTTCTCCCACGTTTGTGCCCTTCGGCTTCCGTGTCCAGACGAGAACCCGCCCACACTCATACGTAAAGGATCAGTTCACAAAGCGCGGTGGAAACGCAGGCCCGTTCTTAAGCATTTCGCCGGTTCATTGGAACAGACACCAGCACCGGCACCTCGGTGGTGGAAAAGTAGCAATAATCATATAATTAGTAAGGGTGAGGTTGGAGTTATTATTAATATAATGTCAGTAACACTAAGAGCTCTAACACTAAAAGCAGAACACGAGCTTTTTTAGGTTTTGCCCAGACACAAGAGCAGATTTCTGGGTCCAAATTTTAAATCACAGACCTGACGAGCTTCCATGAAGTTTCCTCGTCGGATGCAGGACATTAGCAGAGACTCTGGAGGGGACAACATGGCAGGGACCAACCAGCTGTGGGGACCTCCACATGGGCAAAACTCCAATTCCACACAGCCTGTTGCCATCCCTCCTCCACCATCTGACAATGTATCAATAAATAATAAATAAACAATAATAAAAGAAAAATAACTCTGAATTCTCCTGAAGAACAAATGCCCAGGTTGAAGTAATTTTACATGAAATACAGAATCATGTAAATCACCTTTCCTAAAAATTTAATCCACATAGTTTCTCAACAAAGATGAAAGCAGAGGCAAACACACACAAAGAAATTCCTCCTACAGCTTGTAAGACCTGCAGTCCTAAAAAATGTTAACTGATGTGAAACAATTACAATTTCTGATTTACACACAAGTGGGGTGGCTGTAGTTCAGGAGGTAGAGCAGGTCACCTACTAATTGGAAGGTTGGTGGTTCAATCCCTGGCTGCTGCAGTCTGTGCGCCAACATATCCTTTGTGCAAGATACTGAACCCTGAATCACTCGTGATTGTGTTCACTGGAGTGTGAATGTGTGTGAATGCTAGATAGAAAGCACTTAGGTGTAGAAAAAAGTGCTTGTGTGAATGGGTGAATGAAGACATGTTTTATGAAGCGTTTTGAGTGCTCAAAGTAGAGTAGAAAAGGGTTATATAAGAACAAGAACATTTTCCATTTAAGTGCAGGGTCTTTTTCTCTTACCTGATGCACTCATGCCGACTTCTCCATTGTGTTTCTCTGTGGAGGAATGTCTCTCTATGCTATGCCTTCCTGGTTTCCTTCGCCTCCTCAGGCTCGAGCTCTTGGGGTGTCCCAGAGTAATGACAGTACAGCCTACTGTTGACATCGTAAGAGGACTTTCTGAACCTGCAGTTACATCAATCCAACATCAAGGCTCAAAGAATTTATGCTCAGCACTTACATAAGTATGAACATAGTTACATATACAGGGTGCAGTTCTAAGAGGAGCCCCCAGTCAAATGTTTTACTTGAACAATACACACAGGAGAATAAAGCAAAGAAGCAGAAGAAATTGCTAGCTCACCACTTCCACTGGCTTGGTTGCTGGTGATTATCTGCAGCCTCCACTGAGCCTCCGCAGTACGTTTGGTCAACCTCTGCAAGCGCGCCCCAAACGAATCAGGAGTCACCGAGCAGCCCAGACTCGCGGCCGCCTCTGCCTCTCGAGACAAAGCTCTTCCTTCCTCCTGTCCATCCTGCTGACCTACTACACACATTCCCTCCAGCCCTTCTTTCAACAGCTTCAGAAATCCTTCCATGGCAGTCACATCAACCAGAAACCCCCTGCAGCTCTGAATAAAGTGTCCCAGGTCCAGGTGACTACAGTGGGCTGCTGTTGGACTTGAACACAGCTTCTGCTTCCCCCTCTTTCGGTCCTCAGTGTCATCCTTCTGCCTCTCCATGTCATTCCCCGTGTTCTGACTTGAGTTTGCATCTTTTTGAATCTGCTGAGCAAAGTCAGTGGTGGACAGAAAGAGAAGGGAAAAGATATTTTCCAGGAGCTCCAGGCGGAACATGGCCGGAACAGCCTCCAGATAGAGCTGACACTCAGACAGGTAGTGCTGGAACACCAAATGGCAATCTGAAAAACATCAAAACCAAATAAGAACAAAGACAAAACATCACTAAGAAACACAACAAACAACCTTGATGGCTTTCTAACAATTTCTTTCAGTATTACAGCCCAATAAAGAGATTATGTAGGAGTGGAAGTCCTTGTTTAGCTTGACCTTTATTGTCATTCCCTGCTCTCTCCCCATGCTTCCTGTCTATCTTTCTAAATGTCCTGTCTCATTTCTGTACTGTTAGAAAAAAAAAATCCAGAAATCCCTCAGAATAACATCAGCTATCACATTTCTATTTATGTTTCTGCCACAGATTATAATCAGGAAAAAAAAAAAAAGATGACATTTCCATCATCTGTCATCAAAGTAAAGCTTCACTGCCCAAAAGAAAGACAGCCTTGGTACCTTCTGAGGAAGCTGAGGTTTTATTTTGGTCCATTTCTGCATCTGAGGGCTGGTGCTGCTGCATGGGGTCACACTTCGTGCAATTTGAGTATTTATGTGCATTCACACAGAGTGCATAGATGGCATACTTCATGGCACAGAACCCCTGGAACAAAACTATGTTTCGTTGTACAGGAGGGCTGAGAGTGCTGACTGCCCCAGTGCCCTCTGCAAGAAACACAAAAGAAGAACCACAGTTACCCTTGAAGTTGTATACTATGAAACATAAAATTCATTATTCTTGACTAATTTGAACAAAAGACAAGAAATGCATAATGCAAACCTGCTTCTGGTAAATTTGGCAGTTGCTGTAGTAGATCTAGTATCCTGCGTTCTTCAAACTGAGCCAAAGGAGTCAGAGAATGCAGGATATAGAGGGCTGAGTGATTGTCCAGAGTGTGAAGCTGTGCCACCAATGCCTCCATGGGAACCTCTCTGGAGAGACAAAACACAAATATAAAAACTAAAAAGGGATTAGGTTGGAATTAAATGACAGTTTTAAATTTAGAAAAAGCCAATGCATACGGATTGTTGTTTTTACACCATTCAAGTATTCCAAGCTGGGATGACAAAAGATTAGCAGACTCCTGCAGAACAGAGTCATTGGCTGCTGCCTGTGAAGGTGAAAACATTATCAGTAAAGCACTACAGCCAAGTATCAAAAATATGAAAAATGTGATGATCTGTTACAGCAAATGGCTAAAAGGCTATAGAAGATAGGGTGCATATAGATGTTTGGACAGGTAAATGATTTTGGTTATCACCTGCTCTTTGTGAAGGACGCTGAGCAGCTTTTGAGCTGAGCTAAGACTGTGGCACTGAGTCCATCCCAGCAGCAGCAGCAGACGGGACAAGGGCTGGAACTCCAGCTGTAGCAAGTTTTTCAGCTGACTGAATTCCTCGTGTTTAATCAGGTCAAGTGCAGTAACCTACAGGAAGGATTCAGCCTTATTACATTACTGCATTTTATCACATGCATTTGGTTTACTTGACCATCAAGATACAGCATGAAAATACCACTGAAGGAACACGCTGCGCACTTTTGAATTATGTCTTGAAGGAATTTAAATCTGGTTACTGAACTAGTATTACAAGTTTCCATTGATTTACTTACCAAGACTTGCTCCAGGAAGTGCTTTCCACTACTAAGGCACTCGAAGTAGATGATCTTCCAAACAGATGGACGGTCCTTGTGACAACATAAACTGAGGGCAAGGTGCTCTGCTTCAGGAAGCTCAACTAAGAAGAGGATATAAAAACAGCAAATTAATTCATAACAAAAAATGCAAGTGTTTTTTTTTAAAACAAAAATTTAAAAAGAACAGTGCTGTTTTTTTTTTTATAGATGTTGTAAATAAGAACTCAGTGTGCCTCATACACTTTTAAATATCACTGTTCCTCATTAGTAAAATACTTTCATTAGTGAGATTCAGTGGGTTGAAATAAAACTACCATATCTGAAGCAAAAACAAACAAAACAGTCAAAGTAGAAACCAACACAAAAAGAAAGTAAACAGAAAAGAGGAAATTTTCTTGACAGCCAGTGAAGTCTGCTGCAGCTTTACACCCGCAGACGCAGAAGTGTGACTGAAAGAGGAAAGGGGTAACACCAGCATTTCTCCTCAAACACGCATAAGGAAAGGGTGTCTGGTTTTTAAACTATGAATACCTTTCAATATCAAAACTATAAAACAAAATGCCAAGGTAAACACAAAAGGGGAATTGATTTATAGGCACATGTGGCTGTGCTACAAAGCTGTTTGTCAAACTAACTGACAAGGAAACTAATTAAAATGGCTATCTAATCAAATATTCTAGCTGAAACCAGCAGTTTATTTCAACTATGTGGCCCATCATACTGATCCCAAGCCTCAAGGTAGAATAAGGTTCATAAGCCACTGTTAGCAGGATAATGTAAACTCCTTAAATGGACTACCTTGCGTGTGAGGTGAGCTCCTAAGCAGATGATCTCTCTGCAGCCTTAGAGCAGTGGAGCAGTACGCTGAGACAAGAGTGTCACATCGAGGGCGAAGCAAGGAGCTGAGGATCCTCTCCTCCTTGAGGGGGTCCTCTCTGACTGCCCATAGTGCTTCACAAAGTGCTTCCAACTGCCCATCGCTTCTACAGGAGCTCCACGGTATCACAGCCAGCACAGCGTATATCTCTTCTACCCACTCCTCCACTTTCTCTGGCCTTTTCTCCGGCTTTCCCAGTTTCTTTATCAAGTGCTGGATGAATGCATGCTGCAGAGTATGGTCCTGTATGCATGCCTGCTCCTGTAGGAGATGAAGGAAATTAGGAAAATGATGTGTTCTTGTTTATTTAAGATGTGATAATTGTATTGAGATATTTTTAAAGTATTCTTAGTCATACAACGTAATGGCATGTTAGACTCTACCTGTAAGAAATGTGCTAAAGACTGAGCGAGTCTTGGCTTCTTTTTCTCCAACAGGGTTAGCAAACAAGACTCAGCAGCTGCTGTTCTTGAACCCTCCGGCATCATTTGCTCAGACTGTTTATTTAAAAAAGCATGTTGCAACTCCTGCTGAAAGATTGGGGTTACATAATTACTGAATAAAAAAAGTTTTCATTATCAAATGTGAGCTCAACTGCAGGCAGCAATCAAAATGACATTAACCTTGAGAACAGTCTCAGGTATACCCTCTGACCCCAGTTCCTCCAGAAGTAACAGAAACTCCAGCTCTGTTCTGACATTAGGAGAAACCTAAAGTGAAGAAAAAAGGTGTAAAGGTACACTGCGATCTCACTGTTGTGCTGTGGTGTTTCAAATGCTTTTTCACCTTACTTCACAACAAAATATTATCTTCTTTTTGCAAAAGCAAATGCTATTGAGTCTTCTATATTAGTCTGAAAAAAATCTTCAAATAATGTGTTTGTAAAGTTTCTGAAAATAAATTTTAAAATGCTAACTCTTATTACATATCGACTTTTGTGACAATTACCTGTCCTTCTGCCCATTTCTCCAAGACCTGCAGCCAAAACCAAGCCAGTCGGTGTGGACTGCCTACTAACTCCCATCTATAAAAAACATTAAATTACACCCAGTCATTTAAAGAACCTCAAATAAAAATATTCTGCATAAAATTTAATTCTTATTACTATTTACTTGTGACTCACTTTAAACTGTAAGGCTGGCAAACAATAGCCTTGATTATGCCCAGTAAATTTTCTGAAAGTTCTCCCTCGGAGTTAATCAGCTGTGGCACACAAGCCCTCGCCAGCTCCCACTCGCCATCCTGCAGGCACCTCTTGAAGTACTCAAACAGGTCCTGAAGCGAGGTTTCAGCTTCACAGCCAAAGGGATGCATGGCCACTTTTGCAGTGACACTTTCTGCTCAGCAGTCACACCTGAAGATACAACCTCACTAGCAGGTAGCCAAGGAGCACACTTGAGCTTTCTTTATCTGAAAGACACAATAAAATTAATTTTGTTACATTAGTCCAGAAACCCACAACACTTTTCTCTTTTTAAACAGCTTTTGAGTACAATCAGGTAATAAACTGTTTCTGAGTACTGTGCAAAAGTCTTGAGGCAACCATTGTCTTTTATTTCTTTGCATTTTGCTTCCAAGGTACCAGACTTCCTTGTAATTTTTAAGTAGTCTTGAGCAACAGTTCTCCAGGCTTTCTGAAAGTTTTTCTAAGTTTTCTTTGGCTTCCATTTCACTCATTTTCAGTCTAGTCCAGTTTTTGTACATGACCATTTTCAGAGGAATGTTTCTTTATTTGTTAAGCCACTTAACACCTACCCACTGAACGTTCACGCATAAAAAAGGCATCTAACTCAACCAGTGTTGTATCTGCACATAACAGACAACCTAGCAAATAACCAATTTTTAATTTTATCTTTAGGCATTTTGTTCCTAGCAGCCTGTCAAAAAAAAAAAAAAAAGCATAATTTGTTCTCATTTCTTTAGTTGAATTTACAAAAAATGTCAACAATAACACAGTTTAACAGGCATTAAAAGTAATATTTTTGCACCAACAAGGTGATTTCCAAAGAGCTACTAGTCAAAAACTTGGCATATCTTAGAATTTTCCAAGATGTGTCCTTAAACAACTGTTGTTATGGAGTAAAGAATTCAAAATTGAAACATTTTGGTTGAAACTGTCATCAATATATACAGAGGAAGTCAGGAGAGATAAGAGTTAAAGTCTACAGCCATCTTTAAAACATTATGGAGGATCTGTCATGATTTGGGGCAGCATTTCAGACAGTGGTGTTAGAGATCTTGTCAAAAATGACAGAATTATGAACACAGAAAAGTACCATCAGATTTTGATCCATCATCTAGAAAGCTTCTGATTGGCAGTGGCTTCGTTTTTTTTAACATGACAGTGATCCAAAACACACTGCCAGCGCATTAAAAACATACCTGGATAGAAAAGCACACAGTGGAGCACTATCATTCATGTACTGGAGTTCAGGCCATTTTCAAGAGTAAAAGTGGTCATACCAAATGTTTTATATACCTCATAATTGTACAAACTCTGTTTTTGCTTTATATACTGTATTTATATGTATGTTTCCACACGTTTCAATAAATCGATGCACCTACTTCCCGTTTTTTCTAAGCAAAAATATAAAGAATAGACTTTTGCACAACACTGTATTATACCTTATCTATACATTGTACTGAGTATTTAATCAAACTGTGTGGAAGAAGAAGCATAAAATGTGCCCATTCTTTTACATATGAGATAATGTATGGCATTGCATCTCGAAATAAGGTTTAAATATTTATGAGTATTGCACATTCTTAGTTTCAGTCTAGGTATCGCATCCACGCTTTGTGTTTACACTAAAACCGAAAATGAATTTATATTTTTTTAATTGACGCAATCCAAAAGAAGAATTTGAATCACATATATTAAATTCTACAAACTGTATTTCAGTAAGCTGTACCTCTAACTTGCTGTAGAGAGGGAAACGTGGGGCCAAACCGGAGTCAGAACCATAACTTCGATTTAAAAAAGTGTTTTCTTCTTCTGTTTTCGTCTCTGATTTCATCTGACAGTTATTTGTTAGCATCAGCTAACTAGTAATTGTCATTGTGACTGGCTGCAGCTGAAAAAAGTTGGATAGCCTCGCTAACAGTTAGCAAGCACATATCTTTGCACTCACACAATTCAGTCAAAATTCAGTAAAGTTACTTACTCATTTCTTTGGGCTGGTTTTGTCCAAACTGGGTGAAAGTTACTCCTACCCACGACTGTTTTCGGCCTGTTATGCTAGCTGCAGACAGGCTGCGTAACGAAAGTCATGTGACAAAATCAGCTGATTCTCCCACGCTGGTTGGTCAAGGGTTGGCGCGAGGAGGGCGTTTTTAGATGATGCCTTAAAGTGCAGTCGGAAAATACAGGTTCCCTACAAACAATTCAAATCAGGCTGCTGAGGATCATAGGAGAGAGATTTGACTTATAATAATAATATTTCTAAACCAACAATGTTCTCCTTTTTAAAGCATGTTTTTAAAGGAATGATCAATTTAAAATCTCAACACTTCTGTGAAATATCAAAAGGTTTTAACATATAATATGATGTTGCAGTAAGTTGGGCTATAAAACACAGCAGTCCAGCAATAGGTTCAGTGGTTGGAATAACCATGATTATGCACTAGGCCACATCTTCTTCTTCTTCTTCTTTTGGCTGCCCCCTTTAGGGGCCCACCATAGCAGATCATCTCCCTCTCTAGCATCTTGCTCTGTCACACCAACCATTTTCATGTCCTGCTTCACTACATCCACAAATCTTCTCTTGGGTCTTCCTCTTTTCATCCTGCCTTGCAGCTTCATATTCAACATCCTTTGTCCAATATATCCACCATCCCCCCTCTGTACACATCCAAACCATCTCAACCTTGCCTCTCTAACTTTGTCTCCAAACCTCTCAACCTGAGCTGTACCTCTGATGTACTCATTTCTAAGCTGTTCATTAAAAAAATAATAAAATAACATAACATGCAGGACTAAAAGGCCATTTTAAATTTGAATTTTAAAGCCTGTAATGCAATGTGCATTTTCAGTCTTGTAATACAGTCTTTATTATAGGGATATTATAACTCAACTAACTTTGAAAGGTTTTTATGGAATGTACCCAATTACTCATTGTTTTATAGGGGGTCCTCTTGCAGGTGGTGCATCTAATCAGTTTTGGCTTGTCTCATTTAATTTTGACTTGACTATTAACACTGATGCAGCGGTCTGGTGATGTCTATGGTGTAACCATGGCCAGTGAACGCATCAGCTTCAGGTTGATTAAACTGAGGAGTTTATCAGTAAAAATGCTGATGACAATAGAAAGGCAAAAGATTTGTGAGATAACAGTGAACAGATGCAACAAAGGCTGACTGACCTTCACCCAGATGTCCGCCATATCAATAAGAGTGGATGGAAGAGTGTTTTCAGCCGCCCCATCCCTCACTCTCTGCCTGCCTCTCCCACCATCATCACTGCCAAAGTGAGAGCCAGTCTCTATGACAACGCAGCGCAGGCGGGGTTTGCCGGCTGTAGGCAGAGTCAGTCGGTCCTCAGTGTGTGTCGCCGCTCCAAATCTCCACACTGAATCACGCCCTGAGTGGAATGGAAGAAAAGGACAATAAAGAAAATGTACGTAGCTTCCCTTTTGCTTTTCCCTTTGTTTTGTTCGTGTAAGCAACTCGTGCATTGTGACATATCTGCATTTTCCTTTTATTATTATTTTCAATTAGTGCACGATGAAGACACATATACAAATATAGTTTGTGCAGCTGAGTCACTGACTGTTTAAAACCGGGATCAATAAAGCTATTGTTCCGGCCGGTGCAACAGACTGCAACTCACCGCAGATAAAGACATCAGCACAGTGCAGGGATGAGGCGCCAGCGTTTATAGACATGTATCCTTCCGACAATAAACCGAAAAAGAGCTGGCTTTTGTAGCTCTATAGGCCTCATCCTGATCCGTATTAATCTCTATTGTTTCACAGGGGGAGTATATCGGAGAGATGAAAAGGTGGGCTGCGGCCTTCAATGAAACTGGTTGTGATGGGAATTGTTGACAAAAAAGCCAAGAGGTTAGTGCACACCTGTTCTCATTTTAAGCGTCTAATTGTAAGGGGAAAAGTGATTACTTTATTTCCAAGTTACCGCTGAGCACATTTCAGGACAACCAATGAAATTTAGTGAGAAAGATGCACATTTAAAGCAGCTGATGTCTGTGAGTGCTTATGCCAACCACCCAGCTAGTCCCTGTTTTGGGAAAATATGTTCGCAATGCCAATGCATTTCCTAATTAGGGTTAGGCTGTGAAATGTGCGTGGGAGAGGAGCAAATCCCATGAAATCTAAAGAGTCAGGGGATTTTTTTTGATTGATAACATCGGCTGGATATTATTCATTAGTCATCCAGTAGTCTAAATGCAGTAAGAGTTAAAAAAAGAAAGAAAGAAAGAAACACAGCAGACTTAAAGCAACATTAAGTACAAAATAAACTGTGACTGAGTTTTTGTTGTCAAGAAAGTTATTTTTGGCTGAAGTATCTTTGAGGGGTTTGAGGCCAAATGCTGTTAAGATACATCCTGGATGTTCTCTTAGATACTTTTATCAAAGTTACCATAGAGTTTCTTTGCTTGTGGATTAACACACTACATCCTGACAATAAAAACCTCATTCTCCAAAAAAAAAAAAAAAAGATGCCAAGCACACTCACCTTATTGTCCTCTTTCTCTGAATTTTTTAAAAAGCTAAAAAATTAAAATACAAAATGTTACTGATGCAGAAGTCCAACTGAAAAGTAACTACAGATTTCATATGAATTATAAAAAAGAAAATTATACCTTTGTTTTGTAGGAATTAACCAGCATGCCTTTTGCCTGTTTTCTAGATGATCACAGTCATGTTCTAACACTAATCAAGACACTATGTATATCAGGGGCAGGAAATTCATTTTCAAAGGGCCACGTGAGAAATTGGGACTGCAGCAATAAGCTGAAATCACTCCCGCTCAATACTAATTTTATCTCTTTAAATGCTCATTGGTGCTGCCCTCCACAACAGCCCCAGTCTCTTATGTAGCCCTTTTGTAAAATTAATTATTTACCCCAAAGTAATTTGTCATTCATTCCTTTTTCATTGACAAACTACAGTTGTGATAAAGACCAGAAGATGTCACTGTTCTGTTGATAACCGAGTTACTTCCTTTAGAAGAAAAGATAACAGAAAATCTGTCTCTCCTTTCTTTAAACTTTGTCTCTGTTTATGTCTGATCTCTGTTTCTGCAGCATTGAGGTGACTCTTTCCACTAAGCCACGGGAAGAAGACACAGAGGCGGATGTGGGTCTGCAGCTAAAGGTCAGCTTTAGGGATAAGGCTGTCCAACGAAATGCCCGCTTGGATGGAAAATGGGGTCCTTCTGAAAATACTCTCTCCTCTTCCTTTTGCACCTGGAGAATCCTTCAAGGTACTTTTATAATCTCTGATAACTTTACATTTAGATGCATTAAGGTGGAATTCTTACATAAAGCAAGTTCAGTAAGCTTCAACTCCTGCATTGGCAAAGTGAACTCATGTTGTCCAAGTTCAATCTGGGTAACAGCAAATGTCATCCATGTATTTCAGACTGCTTCACCCAAAAGTGAGAGTAGACATGGTTTACATGGTTATACAGTTTCATCTTGATTTTTCTTGTTTGAGCTGTTGCCATAACAGCCTTGTATCTTGGCTGGCAGTAATGTGTATGATAGTTACTTTTACCTTCATTTTGCACGGTCAGCATTTACAGCTGCACTATAAACAACTTGTGTGTTTTGCTGTCCTGGTAACAAGTTACTGTTTGCCGCTGTTTCCACAGAGTGAGAGAGGATATGACTGGTAGAAAGAAATGTCTGTTATGCTTCAGTTCTGAATTTCCTGGATCATAAACATTTGCAAAATATGTTTGTTAAAGACTTTAAGTCCTGTTGCACGGTTATCATAATGAATAAGAACTGGGCACTGGAGCCAAAGATGGCAACTGCTCACTTGAATAATAACTGTTCTCCAAAAAAGTTGTCTAGCTTCCACATTTGCTCATGTTGGTGGCCTATAAAAATACTCTGTGTGCCACAAAGCATTTTTCCATTACAATATTGGCAGGAAGGCTTGAGTGGCACTGCTGAATATGATGGATATTTTAAGAATAACTGGACAATGGATGCCCCCTTTAGAGCTGGTCCCGGAGATATATATAAAATCTCCGGAAAGAAACTGCTAGTAACAACTGAGTAAAAACACACAGTTTTAAAGTGTCTACTTTTTTTTGTAATATCATGAATGACAGCTGGGAAAAATTGTAAAATTGCAACTGATCCAGCTCTCTGATCCATCGGTGGCTTACACATCCAAGGGTCTTCCTCGTTTGTGCCTTTGCTTACTCTTTTTTGGTGCATTACTGTTACCAGGTGTAAGTTAGTGCAAAAGGAAGTAACCATTGTGTCCTTGCATGCTCATGTACAAAACAAAATAGGTGCTACTCACAGAGGTAATTCTCTATGGTGCAGCTAGTGGCCAATAATTCTAGTGCCTTAATGGGACTTGTCTGGTTGGCTTCTCTGTTGCAGCCTCAGTTTGTGCTTTAGGTTGCAATATGTATATTTTCACATAAACTTTAACTGATTCTACATTCCCTCAGATGGAAATAGTTTGTGAACACCAGCAGTTTCGTATCTTGGTGGATGGACAGCCTCTGTGCGGCTTCACCCACCGGCTCTCCCAGCTCGCCTCCCTCACAGCCTTACGAGTTTTTGGCGATCTACAGCTCACCAAGGTGGCCTAACACCAGCGTCTCATCCACAAATAACTAACATGAGGATGCCCTGGGACATTAGAATAGATCTACTTTCTGAGTGCATAAATTTTCCCTTGAGGGGGATGTTGTGTTTCCATTTTCAGACAAAGTTATACCTGCCTCGTAATCACGTGTTAAGACAAAGTGCCTTCACTAAGATTACCTGTCTGGAGACTTGAAGTCATCAATCTCTCAAATCAAATGAGGAATGTGATTTTAACTGAAGCGAATTAAGTTATAAACAACGCGATCTGAGCTATACTATTTTTCCTGAATGAACATTTGTACAAACAGGATGTGTTATTTCAAAAATGAAGTCTTTGTGATCTAAGAAAAAGTGATTTCAGGCATTTTGTCTTTGATTTCTCTGAGGTTAACCTTTGAAAGCACTTATGTTTACGAGCGCCTGCATGAAGACGAATGTTTCTGAAACTGAATACCTAACAAAGATTGTCATTCTGTGCCCGACTAAGTACTGTAACAGGCGTAATAATGTAAAAAAAATAAAATAATTAGCCTCCATTAGTGCATGCCAGTGTCACAGTGTGCTTGTGTCCTGATTAAACACAATGCTGGAAGGATTAGATCCTGTCCAACTTTCTGTTTTTTACACCAACTTTGGCTTTGAAAACACCCACCGGTTTGTGTGCTTCATTTACAACTAGCACTTTTTATGTAAATGTTTCATATTGACTTTATTTCACTGCAATAAATCACCTTTGTTGTTATGTTTTTGTTTGCCTGGATTTTTTCCAAAACACAGCATCACCTCTGCATGACCATGTAATATTCGTGGGGAAATTGCATCATGATTCTGATGACAGCAGGCTCTAAAACAGCACCACCTCAGCTTGAGTCATTCGGTTAAAGCTCAACTCAGCCTGCTGAGTGGGAGTGTCTGTCTATGATTCCTGAGAGCACCTCATGCAGCCAGCCTGAACCAAAGAGACGACTGTGGCAAGTACAGCTTCAGGCTTTTCTAGTCTGTACTTGTATTGAACTTCCCCCTTCGTGTCAGACCCTTTATTTAAGAAACAACAGCTCACTCTTTAGGGATTGCCAGGTCAGCTTTATGACTTTCTGAGAAATTTTGGCATCACGTAGAGTGTAATTTAACACCTGTTTCATGATCACATGGACCAAAGTATGAAGCTATAATTGAAATTCAGCAAAAATACTGCCCCCTATAATTGTTTTCCTGGAGTATGTGACTATAAAATTATGGACTTGAAGAAGCAGGAAAAATTAAGGATGGGGTTACCAATAAAAAGGACTGATTAGTAAAGCTTATGATAAAACTTCCTCTACATCTATCATAACTCTGCTTCATCTAGGTCTCATATGGTGCTGAAAGAAAATGACTGAACAGGCTCCAGAAGCACCATGCACTGGCACAAAAGTCATGCTTTTAGTTTGTTATGAAACATCTTTGCAATAGTATACAACAGGATACATACATTTTCTTTACATGTAATTTAGTTTATTAGATTGAACACAGTTTAATAGTTTCTAAAGTCTTTCTTGAAGGCATCAAAGGCCAAAGTGTTTTGCTCAGGCAAAAATGTGTTTGTTTTATTAGTGATGTGTTATCATATGATGCATGAGTAGATTGTTTTTTCAGTATTGCATCAAGTCTTTTGAAGCTATTTGAGGTGGGGTAAGTTCAATTATTTATTACACGCGTAGTTTAGTCTAGTGATTCACAAAGTGGGGTTAGGCCTTCTTCACTGAGTCACAGAAGTAAATCTGAGATGTTGTGAAACTTAAAGCAGTTGAAAAAAACTGACTTGTACTTAAGACAAAAAAAACTTCACCTGGAAACCAGTAAAATATCAAAGTATCACCCCCCCCCCCAAAAGAAAAAACAAACAAACAATTTAAGTAGAAAATGCACCATTAAAAAAAAAAAGACTATTTTTTTATTTTGATGGCAGCAACATGTCTCAGAAAGTTGGCCAGGACCATGATTATGACTGTGTAGCACTGTGAAACTGAAAGAAGTCCGTTCACCTTTTCCAAGCTCTTGAGACTATAATGACCTGGACGACTGAGAATTCACACAGATGTCTGGACTGCAGACAGATCAGTTCAGGACCTGGTCTCTTCTATAATGAAACCATGCTATAGTAATATAGGAATATAATAATATGCAGTTTAGCATTGTCTTGCTGTAATATGCAAGGCCTTCCATAAGAAGACAATGTCTGGTTGGGAACACATGTTGCTCTAAAATCTGTATATACCTTTATATGAAGTCTTTCCAGATGTGCAGCCTGCCAATTCCACTACAGCACTAAAGCACCTCGATACCACAGAGATGCAGGCTTTTGAAGATGGTGGAGCTTCTGGATCGTGGTCAGTTATGGCTTCTTCTTTGCATGATAGAGCTTTTATCTACATTTGTAGACGGCACGATGAACTGTGTTCACAGACTGTGATTTCTGGAAGTGTTCCAGAGCCCATGCAGTGATTTCCATCAGGCCTGTTTTTAATGCAGTGCCACCTGAGGGCTCAAAGATCACAGGCAGACAAATGATTTTCAGCTTTGCGCACAGAGATTTCTTTAGATTTTCTGAATCATTTGATGATATTATGCTCTGTAGATGATGAGATCTTTAAAGTCTTCACAACTTCATATTTTTTAAAGACTTACTTTTGGGAATTTAGTCTTTAGTTTATAAAGGACAGGAGGCTTAAAGTATAAAGTAGGAGAAAATGGAATTTAGGCAGAAAAAGCACAGTAATTGAGTAATTGTTCTTTTAGCAGTTTTCACCACTTTGCTAGATAAAAGTCACCATGAGACATAAAGTTCAGATAATTATGTTTAATTATTCATATTTTATTAACAAGGTAAATTACAAGGTAAACTGCTACAACTTTCAAAGCCTCTTTTCACAAACTCACAGAGACACAACAGTCAAACCAAAAATTGCATTTAAGACAGAAAAGTACAGAAATGTTATGAAACCACTAGCTTTGGTGCTACACATGCTCTGAATGTGTAAATTAAGTCTTCTTCATATGTTGAAAGAGTGAAGTTTAAACATGAATCATGTCTGTGATCTTATTGCATCTATCCAGTCCATCTTCTCCTGGTGAGTTGGCGCCTGGATGAAGTAATGTGTGTCTTTCTGAGTGATAATTTTAAACAAGTTGCCTTGAATGTTGCCTTTAACACCTGCATGGGAGGAGAAAACAGGGTCAGTGAAGTGTATCTGTGCAGACATATTAAACCTGTTTTGGATGGAGAGACTGGCAAATAAAACTGACAAAAGTGGCAAAAAGCTGAAACATACTTTTAGCATTTTGATTTCACTGATCAGTCAGTTTAGTGTTGAATAATATAAAAGATAGGATGATTTTTATTAGGAGCACATGTCTGTGAGTGGATTGCATGGAAATTTTAAACCATAAGTCTGGTGGTATGTTGGACTTCCCTCAAATTTTTAAATATCTAAGAGCTGCTTAAAACATCAGGGCATTATAGGAAGGATTGGGTTTATGGGACTGTGCCAAATTATAAGTACATTTTGGACAACACTAACAAGGCCAGGCTTTGGCATTGATATGCAGAGATTTGTTAATAGGAGCAAGTTTGTACATTTACCTCTTCAGTCTTTATCTCCAAAAATAACAAAAACTTCCACAGTCTCATTCAAACTACATACTTCTGAATTTTTTTTTGGTCCTATTTTGTAATTGTTTGGTCAAAGTAAAATTAGATATTAGCAGGTGACTCACCTGAGGGAACTCCGTTATCTTCCAGAGAAGAGACCAGGCAGCCTCTCAGTGAGAAACCACCAACGGGGCTGATGTCATCCTGCCGAATGACATAAGACAGGAAATGGATCAGACTGAGTCAACCATGTAGAAGAATTACTGATAATTATGAGTAATCACATAGTTTCACACACATGAAAACAAAACAGGTTGGGCATGTCTGCAATCAGCTCAGTTTATTTTATTGAACATATTCATTCTTCAGGTGGTTTGGATCATTGTATTTACTCATGTTTTTTCTTTCTCTTTAGCACTGACTGTGCACTCACCCTGGTCGGATCATAATAGTGAAGGAAAGCAGGTTCTGAACGCAAAACAAACAGTCTCACTTTCCAGTTCTTTCTTCTGTGTCCCTGTTTAAAGATTAACAATGTCTTAGTTTGAGTAATCCGTTCAAACACAATGCAAACAAACTACAACACAAACACCTTTAAGTCAAAGCACATGTATTGTACATGGTGCAGCTCGAATTATGAGCTGCTAACAACAGTGTTGATAAATGTTAATGAATAATTGATTTTTTTTTTCAGCCTATTCTGCAACCTCACTTCAGGAAGTGCTCAAATGGTCCAATCAACCAAAGGTGTTTTCACAGCCTGCCAATCCCAAAGTCATTATTAATGGTTTTAAGAGACAAATAAAATCATATCCAATCATTTATAATATTTATAACTCTGAAGTCATTTCCTTGGACAGTATATAATTAGTAGATATTATTTTTAGCATCTTAACACATCATCGATGCAGTGTTTTTACCTGTTTAAGCAGATATCCTCTCTTTATCACCTTCCCACTTAGCTCCATCGCAGACAGCGATGTCTCTGCCTTCACACTGCCTCTCTTCTTTAAACTGTCAGACTGTAATAAATCACAAAATATGTTCCAAACCAAGAAAAAACTCCAAGCTTTTTTTTTCTGCCTCAGATCAATGCAATGAACTCATTAACTCTAAAATGATCAGTGTTTAGATCCTGTTAGTTTTGCATGGTGGTACATACAAAGCTGTACAGAGCAGTGGAGTCGTCCACCAACTGCTGGCTGAGGCTGGCAGTGCGGAGTGCTTCCACGCTCTTCAGGCCAACAGTCCGCAGGAAACCTTCCTCCATCAGGGCCGAGGCCAGCGTCACGGCCTCCACACGGGTAAGAGCCAGCTGCATGAACACCAGCCAGTCCACCACCGCCGAACCTGCAGGAACATCACACATCCGTAGTAAGCTTGAAACACCTTTGTAACCAATTCTATAATATTACCATGAAAAATATTACTGAAGTAACCTTTTGTCTATTTTTTCCAATTATAATTTGTTATCTTTGTACTATATTTTGCGTTATGTTTTTAAACATTGTTTCAAGTCATTTGCATTTCAAAGGTGCACCTTGTTTCACTTGTGTCATGTATATTTCAAAGACTCACCTGAGAAACAGTTGCTGTAAGTGTTGCCCTGCTCCACGTGGTTGCTCAGTTTGATGCCACTGTGCACATCATACATTGAGTCCAACACTTTGCTTTGAAAAAAAGGATAAAACAGGCTTGAGACTTTTGGAAAGAAATATACTGAATATAGTCTCAGACAAACAGGAGGCAGTGAAAATTTGTGGGCAATTCTGTGGGAGGATTTTTGTGAGGAGGATTTACCTCAGGTTGATGTTGTGCAACTGGGATTCAGCAGGGTCATTCTGGTTTGTCTCAGTCTTGCCATTGGTCGTCTGCAGATTGTTGATCGCAGCAGTGATATCAGCTGCCCATTCATCCCTCTCCTCCCTGGAGCAAGCCTCCAAATAGTGATCCGCCCCATGCTTTGCCTGGAGCTTCAACACCAACTATTAGACAAAACAATAAGAAGACTGTTATTATTGGTGCCAAAAAAAAGAAAAGAAAAGATAACAAACTGTTCTCGGCAGATGATGGAGATCAAGTCCGGGCAAAAAAAGAAACCTGCGGCAATAAATTATCTCTTTGAGAGAGGTGGAAAGGCTCACCTGGAGAAACACACCTTCTGAATGGTTTCTAGCTAGAAAAGACTTGCTAGAAAATGGCAAACAATAACTGGGAACTATCACAAATAAAATACAATATTCTACATAGGAATTAAAGTCTTCATGAATGCTAGAATTGAAAATAGCTCTGCGCTGTCTGGACTTAGACTCAGATTCATTACCCTTAAACACGAATGTTTGTCACATTATTTGGTTTGAAGTGTACAAAAACATCAGATGGAAAAAAGGCTCATGTCTATATTTAAATGTTCTGAACAGCTGAATTCAATCTACATACGTACTATAACAGAAATGTTGGAATTACCCATTCTCTGAGCAGTAAATACACTGAGCAGTGAATACTTACAACATTTTCTCAAACTTTGAATGAAAAGATTTTTTTTTACGTTTTTTTCCCCCCATATTTTGTTATTTTTTCTCTCAATTTGTTTGTGTGTAGAATCCAATCTACAATAACCTACCGGACGATTTTCATACTCCAGGAAAGGACATGTTATCACACAGTCCTTCAGCAGGATTTTCCCTCGCTGACATGAGTCCCTTTTACCTCCTTCATATTTGTAATACAGCAGCTTGTCTGTGGTCAGCACAAACCAGCGTGCCTTCCAGTTGTGTACGACATGACCCTGTGAAGAGATGACCCAAAGTTTTAAAAGTTATCAATCACGCCCTATACACCAGACTCAGTTAAATCTATCTTACCCTTTTCACCAGAAATCCCTCTCGAAGAATAGTGATTTTCTTGTCTGTATCCATGCTCTTCAGTGTGAGCTTGGCAACTAAGCTTTGCCTGTTCATGCAAGCTCAGGTTTTAAATGTAGAGGGTGTATGTGTCACCCGATCCACACCCACTTTCACACCCACACAAGCAGCTTGCTCAACGCTGTGAGAATTATCACATATGCTGCAATTTCTACTCATTATCACACGAGGGCGCTCTGACTCCCTTAGAGACTGGGTAATGATGTTTTCTGAAGACTGGCATGCACATTGCATCCACAAGACTTCTCTCAATCAGTTTTAATATGTGAAAAATTCAGATCCAGGAAATGTGACCATAGGGAACATCCTCCAGATGCACCAGAGAATTTTATCCCATTATGATGTAAAAAACAAACAAAAAAAAAACACCAGCTGGAGGTCCACCACAGCTTACCTCTTCTGCAGCAGCTGTACCCAATAGGAAGAGACATGGGTTCAAGTCTCCTTCAGATGTTTATTCCTGCACAGTGCACATCTACCCAGTTAATGAGACTCTAACAAATAAGAATTTTTACTCAGACTCCTGCAACCATCTGTGGCCCTGTCTGCTTCATCTCCCTTTCCTGGTTCGCATGAAATTAATAACTTATGTGGTGCTTTGGATTAAATACAGTAAAACAATTGTACTGTTTGCATTTACTTAATTTAAGTTAGATTTATTGTGTGTGCTGTAATTCTGTAATTAGCACTACGTGATCAAATTAAACAAAGTACAAAATTAACATTATGTTCTAACATGGGAGTCAAACCTCAGCTAAACATACCATATATACAATATAACAGGCATAAGATTATAGTTTTAAATTTATTTATGTTATATTGTATTAATATTTCCATCCATCTTCTTCCGCTTACCCTTTTCAGGGTTGCTGGGGAGCTGGAGCCTCTCCCAGCTGCCATTGTGCGAGAGGCAGGGTACACCCTGGACAGGTGACCAGCATGTCACAGCGCTAACACAGAGAAACAGACAACCCTTCACACTTACATTCACACCTATGGACAATTTAGAGTTACCAGTTAACCTAATTGCATGTTACTGGAATTCGGGAGGAAGCTTGAACACCCAGAGAAAATCCACGTGAACATGGAGAAAACATGAAAATTCCACACAGACAGGCCAGATGGTGGATTTGAACCAAGGACCTTCTTGTGTTGTGAGGCAACAGTGCTAACCACCATACTGCTGTGCTATTTGTTTATAGAATCATTGTATGTGAGCTTCAAGATTTCACATCTAATTTACCCTGTTGAAGATGTTTTGGGCAAATTAAACACTGGTTGTTATTGAAGCCTGAAATAATACTGGGTGTATGCACAAATTGTTGTGCTTATACATTGTTGATTAGTTACTAGATGAAATAGTCATAGTTATGAGATGAAATAACTGTTTTGTCCATTTATATTTTTATTGAGTATACCAACTACACATAAAAAAAATTCCCATCCCCAAGTTGAAATGGACTGGGTTTAAATGCTGGAAAACAAACAAAATGCTATAAGATGGTGTGTTGCAGAAATGAGGACCCAAATGCAGACATGCAGAGGCAGACTGAGGTGAACTAAAACTGAGCCTTTTATTGAGGAGCTAATGGGAGGAGTACAAAATGCAAACTCATAACCTAAACTTAGAAAACACACTGAGGGAAGGAAAAACTAGAACCTGGAAACACTGGTAGACAGTGAACAGTCTGTTTGAACTCAAAAGGAGAAACTGAATACGTGCCTTGACCTCCTCTGGCCTGATTTTTTAAAACAACTTATTATTATTATTATTTCAGCTGCCCCCTTTAGAGGTCACCACAATGGATCATCTGCCTCCTATCCCCAACATATTTTTCTGTCTCACAACCCTCTGCCTGTCTCCTTTCACTACATTCACAAATCTTCTCTGTGGTCTTCCTCTTTCCTCCTGCCTGGAAGCACCATATTCAATATTCTTTGTCCAATATATCCACTATTCCTCCTCAGCACATGTCCAAACCATCTCAGCCAGTCTCCAAACTGCTCAACCTGAACCATGCCTCTGATGTAATCCTCTAATCCTGCCCATCTTGGTCACTCCCAATTAAAATCTTAACATCTTCAACTCTGCCTCTTCCAGCTCAGCCTTCTGCTCAGCCTAACTTTTTGTTAGTGTCACTGTCTCCAAACCATAAATTATACCAGGTCTCACTACCATCACTCTTGCTGCTATCCCTCTGTCACAAATCACCCCGACACTCTTCTACACCCTACCTGCACTTTCTTCTTCACCTCTCTTGTGCGCTGTCTGTTGCTTTGGATTGTTGACCCCTGTTTTTTTAAAATCATTTACCTTCACTACATCTAATCCTTGCATCTTCACAATATTTATTGTAGTTTTTTGTATTAACATAATAAAGCTGATAAAAATCCGAAAGAATTTAAAATAATATTTTCTTGCTTGTTAAATCGGTCAATATAAGAAGGCTTTCGATACAAATAATCACGATCCTTACCTACAGATTCTGCACATGCATATCAGAGCCACACTCTGTCTAGGACTTTTATTGTGAAAGGTAGGAGCAGGAAATGTCTTCATCATCAGGAGCCGCTATGTTTCCGGTACAGATGCGGGCTGAAGCATCCAGATGCGTTGTTTACGCTGTGTGATGGCTCCAGGTGAGTCTTTTAAAGATGCTGGAATAAAGAAGACTAATTACCTAGTCAGCGGATGTCCTGTGAATAAAAGTCTCCACATACGCTTCCGAATAATCACGTCGGCCAATATTGAACAATTGTGCTATGCTAACACATAAACAGCTACATGAAAAAGACTGCAAAGGAAGACTTAAAGAGACGGAAAAAGCTGGGAGAGGCAGCCAGGAGAGGCACAACTTTGGTTGAAGCGTAATTCCTTTATTGTGAAAAAAAATATTAGTTTTCTATCTAAGAAACAGTGAAGGATGAATACGAAGTTTAAGATAAGTGTGCATTGTATTTTAAAAGAGTTTCATACTTAACATAATACTAAGAGTGCTTTGAGATACTAGTTCAGAAAGTGTTGGAGGGTTTTACATGCAGAACTAGAAATTTCCTTCTTCATAATTTTTGGGATTCACCAGGAATCATTAATGGCTCAGTCACACTGCAGTGAAAATGGGATAGCAACCTCAAAAATCAGGGGTTTCCCAATGATTGCATCTAAAAAAAAATTTAATTCAGCGACTGATTGCCAGTAGATGCGTCAACCAGGTCATCGTCTAGAGATTGGGCGACCAGTTTCAACTGAAAGGCAATTGCACAGGTGCCTGGCAATTTGTCTCTAAACAATCACTTTCTGACTTGGACTACTGCAAATGCTTTCAGACAGATTTATGAAGGTTTACAAATTAATTGCCATCTAATTTATAAATGTAGACAGATTGCTCACACATTGCGATCAGTCCGAAAAAGTCTGCGTCAGTGCGCGTAACTCATCTGCAACGTGTTGCCAACTGGTTGTATTGTGGTTATATTTCTATATTAAAGAAAGGTTGCCGAGTACCTGTTTATGGAGGAATTTTCAGAATTTCTCTTTCAGATTTATGAGGTTCTGGCTGGAATGCAAATAGTTAATGTGAATTTCTGTGTATGTAGACTGACTTAATCACCTAACTGGATAGGAAATTCTTTGTCTTATTAATATAATTCAATTCAATTTTATTTATATAGTGCCAAATCACAACAAACAGTCAGCTCAAGGCACTTTGTATTGTGGGTAAAGACCCTACAATAACACAGAAAACCAAACAGTCAAAACAACTCCTTATGAGCAAGCACTTGGCGACGGTGGGAAGGAAAAACTCCCTTTTAACAGGAAGAAACCTCCAACAGAACCAGGCTCAGGGAGGGGCAGTCATCTGCTGTGACCGGTTGGGGCTGAGGGGAGAGAGACAGGACAAAAGACATGCTGTGGAAGAGAGCCAGAGATTAATAATAATGATTAAATAAAGAGTGAAGTATAAACAAGTAAATAAAGGTGAATGAGAAGAAACAATGCATTATGGGACCCCCCTAAGCAGCCTAGGCCTATAGCAGCATAGCTAAGGGGTGATTCAGGGTCATCTGATCCAGCCCTAACTAGAAGCTTAATCAAAAAGCAAAGTTTTAAGCCTAATCTTGAAAATAGAGAGGGTGTCTGTCTCCCGAATCCAAGCTGGGAGCTGGTTCCACAGAAGAGGGGCCTGAAAGCTGAAGGCTCTGCCTCCCATTCTACTTTTAAGTATCCTAGGAACCACAAGTAAGCCAGCAGTCTGAGAACGAAGTGCTCTATTGGGGTGATATGGTACTATAAGGTCTTTGAGATATGATGGGGCCTGATTATTCAAGACCTTGTATGTTAGGAGAAGGATTTTAAATTCTACTCTAGATTTAACAGGGAGCCAATGAAGAGAAGCCAATATGGAAGGAATATGCTCTCTCTTTCTAGTCCCTGTCAGTACTCTAGCTGCAGCATTTTGGATCAGCTGCAGGCTTTTCAGGGAGCCTCTGGGACAGCCTGATAATAATGAATTACTGTAGTCCAGCCTAGAAGTAATAAATGCATGGATTAACCTTTCAGCATCAGTCTGAGAAAGGATGTTTCTAATTTTATAAATATTGCGGAAATGTAAAAAAGCAGTCCTACATATTTGTTTAATATGTACATTGAAGGACATATCCTGGTCAAAAATGACTCCAAGATTTCTCACAGTGTTACTGGAGGCCAAAGTAATGCCATCCAGAGTAAGTATCTGGTTTGACACCATGCTTCTAAGATTTGTGGGGCTGAGTACAAGAACTTCAGTTTTATCTGAATTTAGAAGCAGGAAATTAGAGGTCATCCAGGCTTTTATGTCTTTAAGACATTCCTGCAGTTTAACTAATTGATGTGTATCATCTGGCTTCATGGATAGATAAAGCTGAGTATCATCTGCTTAACAATGAAAATTGATGCAGTGCTTTCTAATAATACTGCCTAAGGGAAGCATGTACATTGTAAATAAAATTGGACCTAGCACAGAACCCTGTGGAACTCCATAATTAACCTTAGCGTATGAAGACGACTCCCCATTTACATGAACAAATTGGAGTCTCTTAGATAAATATGATTCAAATCACTGCAGTGCAGTACCTTTAATACCTATGCCATGCTCTAATCTCTGTAATAAAGTGTTATGGTCAACAGTATCAAAAGCTGCACTGAGGTCCAACAGGACTAGCACAGAGATGAGTCCACTGTTAATTAATGAGCAATAGTAAACATTCTAAAGAGAAAAAAGACAGGTCTTTTAAAATGAACTGCTCATTGGTTTCCATTTTAGAAATTTCAGTATTTGTAATAGTTTAACTGCACAATTTGGGCATAATTTGAAATAGCCTTTACTCTGTCTTCTTGGAAGGATTTCTTACATTACTAGGAGGCAAAAAAAGGGTGCTGACAGTACCATGGTGAGGTAGATTTATTTTGTGTTTATGTATGTGTGTGCTGATGAATGGGTATGTGTGGTTGTAAGCCTTTAAAGGGGTAGGTAGCAACTGCAATGAAGAAAAGTGAGCATATAAATGTTCTCAGATCTGAGGTTTGCTCTGTACTTTGATGCAGTGCTTCCTGCTGCAGGAAACAGACGTTCTGATGGTGTAGATGTTAATAATTAATGTTAATAATAATTCAGTGTCCTGCCTAACAGCGGCTCCGTTTTACTGGTCCGTGTACATTTTTACTGGCCTGCAGAAAAAAAGCTTTTGATTTTATAGTTTGAAATATTAATACAATTTAATTAGTTAATTAATATTTTATATTAATCTAAATCTGCAAAATAATGTTACTAAAGCCTTGAAATAATTATGGTCTAGTACACCCCATGTCCCCCTTTAAACTCACCTTTTTGCTGTAGGTATCGCTGTGATAGAAAGCGGGACAACTACCGTCAGCCTTCAGCAAGCTGCATAATTTACAGATCATGTCAGACTACGTTAACATAAGTTCACTGCATACATTCACTTTTATTTTAACTTACACAGCTTTACTGGCAATTTTTTGCTGTGTAAAACAAGCAGGGTTGGATGGGAGCAGCTGTTGGAGTTTGCTGAACAGGTGGTTTGATGAAGGTGGCAATTACAGTAACAAGCGCTGCTCTTTGGGATACTAGAAAAACATTTTCTTTCACTCCACCTGAGCTCACCGTCTGGTTAACAGCTCAGTTTCTTCGCCCTTCACTGAGTGTGTAGACAGACTGCAGCTCCATTTTAAACTATGACAGGACCATCGTCACTGATCAAATTAAACAGTGTTATGTATTCAAATCATGTCTGAACTCAGTAACATGGAGTAATGACACCGGTGACACCTGTGTGATTATAAAGTTGCCGTTGTTCATTGTGAGTGTGTGTTTCAGTGTTTCCTGCAGATGTCCAACAGCTGTTGGTGATAAAAGAAGAGGTTCCCTATGATTGCAGCCCCAATCTGGACCATCAGGACTCAGAGCTTCTCCATATAAAGGAGGAACAGGAGGAATTCTGGAAAAGTGAAGAGGGAGAACAGCTCAGTGGGCCAGAGGAGAGTATCACTAGGTTTCCATTTAGTGCTGTTCATGTGAAGAGGGAAGATGATGATGAGAAACCTCAGTTCTTACCACTTCATCAAAGCCAATCTGAAAACAACTCAGAGACAGAGATCCTAGCTAGCAGCTCAGCTGAACAGATAAAAGCAGAAATCAATGAAAAAGACTGTGGACCATCACAACAGGTCACGGACCCATATGCAAACAATCATTTACAATCAAATACTGATGGAGAGGCCTCAGAATCTTCTGAAACTGAAGTCAGTGAGGATGATGATGATGATTGGCAGGAACCTTTGTCAGATTGTGGACCTGAAACTGACGACAGCGACAGAGTACCTGAGTCAGGTGTAAATAATGATGTGGGATGTAACATTGCAAAAAAGTCTTTAAGCTGCTCTGAGTGTGGTAAACGGTTTCTCTGCAACTTGTCTCTTCAGAAACACGTGACATGTCATTCAAAAAAAAGGTCTTCCAGCTGTTTGGTTAATGAGGAAAGTTGTAGAGTAGAACAAAACTGTGATTCTCAGGTGACAGTCCATGCAGGAGAGAAATCAATTAGCTGTGATGATTGTGGTAAAAGATTTAACCAAATGAAAGATCTTAGAGTACACATGAGAGTCCACACAGGAGAAAGACCATTTGGTTGTGATGAGTGTGGCAAAAGATTTAGATATCAAGGAAGTCTATATGTACACATGAGACTCCATGCTGGAGGGAAGCCATTTCCTTGTGATAAATGTGGTAAAAGATTTAACCTAAAGACAAATCTTAACAGACACATACGAGCCCACACTGAAGAGAAACCATTCAGCTGTCACATTTGTGGACAAAGATTTAATTATAAAAGAAATCTTAACATGCACATAAGAATACACACAGGAGAGAAACCCTTTAGTTGTGAAGACTGTGGACAAAAATTTAACCAAAACAGAGATCTTAGGAGACACATGAGAGTTCACACAGAAGAGAAACCATATGTTTGTGGCGATTGTGGTAAAAAATTCAGTTATCAGTGTAACCTGAAAAGACACATGGCGCTCCACAAAGGAGAGAAGCGTTTTGTTTGTGGTGTTTGTGGCAACACATTTAACAGAGAGGGGAATCTAAAGATACACATGAGAGTTCACACAGGAGAGAAACCATTTGGCTGTGATACTTGCGGTAAAAGATTTAACCAAAAGATTCATCTTGAGACGCACATTAGAGTTCACACGGGCGAGAAACCTTTTGACTGTGAGTTTTGTGGCAAAAGATTTAGACATCAGTGTAATCTAAAGATACACATGAAAGGCCACACAGATTAAGGAACAGATAAAAAGCCAATTTCAGTTGCTCCTTATTCTGAAGGGGACACCATAGCAGGTAGCTTGGCCAGAGGTGGCAAAAGTACTGACATTCTGTACTTAAATAGAAGTACAAGTACCTGTGTTAAAAAATACTTTGGTAAAAGTCAAAGTACTGATTCAACTTCTTAAGTAAAAGTAAAAAAGCACAGGCTCTGAAAGTGGGATTCAGAAGGTGGAGGAACCCTAAGATTGTAGTGGCTCTGCATGGGGAGAAGAATCACAACTTTCTATTGTGAGCTCCAGTAAATTTCCTTGGTGTGCAGGCTGTGATCAGCTGACCTGCTGCTGCTCTGAGGTTTACTGCTCTGTGTGGATGAACTGAATTCAAAAAGATGTAACCCAGTATTTCACGAGCAATCTTAGCTGATTTCCATCCCCTACACTGACAGCATACTGTTTATACTATCTTTATACTAACAGCATACAGGGTGTATAAATGTTGAATTCATTAAATGAATCTCAGCATCAACAGCTTTGATTCAAACTCATCTCTGCTACATTTCATGTAACCTGTAACTCTGACCATGAGCACAGCCTCTGTGCACCAACACAGAGCTTTACTGTAAATACAGTACAGCAAACTGACCTGTTTATACATACCTACAATCTTTGAATTACACAAAGTTAGCATACCTCAGTTTTGTTTTGCAGTCCTCACCTTTAAATCTAACCTCTCTTCTTCCTCTCCTGCCTCTTTCTTACATGACTGAACTTCTCTCTCTTTCTTTTCTCTCCCTGGAAACACAGCCGCTGTTCTTTTAGCTAATAGACACACTGTGTGATTAACTGCAGACACTTTTTGTGTGTTTGCTGATATTTGTTTTACATTTAGAAATGTTGCATTTAAAATTACCTGCCACTTTAAAATTACCTGTTACTCCCTTTATGCTCGCTCCTCTTCAGTAGCGCTAGCTCATTTATTTATGTTCTGTGAGCACAACTTACAGACATCTGTGGCCCATTGTAACCCCTGATTATAGCGCTATAAATGATACATAAATTATTTGGGTTTGGGTATTTAATCTCTTTGTACATGATAAGCTCCAGAGATGGAGGATATGCCAGTAGGATTGTCTCTTATGTGTTATTGTTCTTCCATTTAGGCTCAGCTGTTTTGATGTTTGACGGTGCAGTGACCGGAAATTAAAACTTCTCTCAGATGTTTAAACCTAAAGTAACGAGTCTGTGTGAAAATGTAAGGAGTAGAAAGTACAGATATTTGTGTAAAGATGTAGGGAGTAAAAGTAAAAAGTAGTCAGAAAAATAAATACTCAAGTTTACGATACCTGAAAAATCTACTTAAGTACAATAACAAAGTATTTGTACTTCAATACTTCCCACCTCTGGATTTGGCAGATTTTTTTTATCCCAAATACTCTTCCTGACAACCCAGGTATTTATGTCTCTTCCCTTGATCAAACCATGGCTCTTTCACTTATTAGGCAAAGGTGTAAACTGCTACACTATGGAGCCATTCATAATTTATATAAATAACAGATGAATATATACTATTTATCCATTTGGCTTCTACCAGGGATAAAATGTAAGACTACTGTCCTGTCAGAAAAGCTAAAGTGTCAGACATTCTGGAAAACTCCTTCAACATTTTTAGCCCCAGTCCCTGTGTTTTTGTAGATGTTGATGCCAGGCTACCAAAGTAACTTCAGATGATAACATTACCTCCGCTCTGTCTGCAGACAGTTTGAATACTTTCGTATTTGTGTTTTATCCTTATGGACTTATTTCTAGTATTTTCCCATCATAATTACTATGTATCGTCTTGTTTTCTGTTTTTGTTTCTAGCACATAAATTACTATAAAGTTCATACATATATACAGTGTATGTCACTTTATCTTGTATTTTGTAAATTTATGAGATATTTTGCTTTAATAAGTTTACATTCATTATTTTGTTGTTTGACAATCAGTGATGTTTAAACCTGGATTATAACAGAAGACCCGTGTGGTAGGAGGTGAAGTGTCAACAATGAGCCCAATGTTGACGTTACTGTGTAATGTGTTGTATAATGTTTACAATTTTCTTTTTGTTTTGTTACTGAATTAGAAATGTGTATGTTTAAAGTTTTCAGTGTATTTGTTTATGTCAGTGCATTGTTTTCAGTGTATTTACAGTTGAGTTCAGGGTCTGCCCTGATTTGATCTCTGAACTGTTGTTGAGACCTAACATGGAAATTGCACAGCTGCAAATTGCATGTGCATCATCTGCAGAGCTGATCCTCTATGATTGGTCATTATGTTGTTAACCATGTGATGTAACACTGCATGGAAAATAATACACTGCTCAAAAAAATTAAAGGAAAACTTTAAAAATGCAGTAGATCTCAATTGGGGGGAAATATCTACTATACTGATATGGACTGGGTAATGAGTGAGGAATGAAAAGGTTGCCACATTTTTTTTTTTTTGATGAAAATGAAAATTATCAACCTACAGAATTCAAAGACACCCTGAAATTCAAAGTGAAAAAAAAATGCAGCAGGCTAGTCCATTTTGCTGAAATGTTATTGCAGCAACTCAAAATGGTACTCAGTTTGTTTGGTCCCCACGTGCTCGTCATGCCTGACAGTGTCAGGGCATGCTCCTAATGAGACAACAGATGGTTTTCCTGGGGGATCTCCTGCCAGGTCTGGACCAGGGCTATGCCTTGTGATACCAGTAGTGACACTGACCCTAACCAAATGCAAAACGAGTGAAAGAAAATTCAGAAAAGGTGAGGAGGGAAAATGTCAGTGGCCTCCACCTATCAAACCATTTCTGCTTTGGGGGCTTGGCTCATTAATGCCCCTCTAGTGCACCTCTTGTTAATTCCATTAATACCAAAGCAGATGAAACTGTTTATCAGCCCCCTGCTGGTTTTTCTTTAAAAAGTTTTTCTTTAATTTTTGAGCATTATATATTTCACTGTGAGATTCACTTCTATAAAAAATTTGTATTGAAAACAGGAAAAATGCAGGGTGCAGTGTGTTGAGTAAAACTTATGTTGACTCCCAGTTTGTCTATATTTGCGCTTTCCTGGATTTATGTTGATGCATATGTTGGTGGATAAAATCTAGGTATTATTTCAGAGGGAAATAATGTACTTTTTACTTCATTGCATTTACCTGACAGCTGAAACATTAGTGGTTGTGGCACATGACTATTACTCAGACCCAACACCTGTATATTGTTCATATCAATATTAGTGTTATATGTACTGTATGTTCTTGTCTCAGCAAAGACGTCTTTCTTTACTCTTAAGGCTGGATGGTGTTTTATTAAAGAAATCTTCAGTTCAAGTTACAACATATTTTTAATACATATTGATACATATTTTTTTTTTAAAGTTATCATCTACTTCATTAGTTTAAAACATGTCTTGTGTTAAGAGTTACATTTAATATATATTAACATATTGCAGTTTTTTTTTTATAAATGAATAAATAATTATGGCAAGTATGATTTCTTTTAACAAACTTTTTAATTCATGGATAATGAAATTAGCTTCACAGACATTCTTTACCAAAACAAGAACAGTGGTACTATTTTAATAGTACTACATATTGGACGATGTTTACAAAGTAGAAAAATTTGTAATTATTTCACAAGAATAGTTGTGATGTGATTTTTTTTAATTACAGAAACTGCTGTAAATTCCTTCAGCATACTTCTGTACACAGCTTTATTAGGCTGCTTCGTAGTGAGAGTTTCCCTCTGGTAAACGTTCAGACTGGGAATCTGGTCTGTCTTCTAGAAGACGTGCACACATGAAAATGCAAAGGCAAAGTTTTAAGCCTTTTGGTGTATCCTGCATATTCAGATAATGGATAACATATATCCAGATTGTTTCAATTACAGATAAATTAATAGTCAGCTATTTCAAGATTGCCTTTTGACTTCATTCCCCTCTTTTGCTTCACACAGACTTTTTTCCAGCATGCAGCAAAAACCTCCTCAAATGTGACTGGTCAGAAGAATGACTAAATACAGGAAAGCTTGTGGTACAGAAAGTGATGGTATTTTCCTTTTTCATATTCTGCATATTCATAATAGTAGGCTGATCAAGATTTGCTGCATTGTTTAAAATACAGATACATTTATAGTAAATTAGTAGATAGTAAAAACAGATTCCGCATAGTCATATGAATTTCAAGACGCGTGTAGCTGGAACTTTATTATGAAAAGTAGAGCCGGAAGTAGATGTATTATTGCACAGGGGGAAAACAGGTTGTATTTCTGGTAAGGGTGGCGCATCATCAAGCAGGAGCATCCAGAACAACAGAAGCTGTCTAATGGCCGCGGGTGAGTGTTTTGAACTTGTTGAAATAATTAACAGCGAACTGTGAAGCCGGCGGAATCTCTGTGAATGAAAATCTCCACATGTGCTTCCAAACTGTGCGCAGCTTGCACGTTTGCATCATGTCGGGTATTAATGTCATGTTATGCTGTGGCATGAACCAATATGAGCAAGCTTCCCTCCTAACATGTAATCAGATACATGAGAAAACCTGCCTTCCAAAAGGAGGCGAGTAAGAGCCGAAGGAGGCAGCAAAGCCGTAAGGCAGGGAGTCGTTAGGCTTATTTGACAAATGCAGTCCAACGCTGTTTAAAATATAAATGAAAACAATGCAATGGTTTGCAAATCTTAATAACCCATATTTTATTCATAATAGAACAGAGAAAACATATTAAATGTTTAAGCTGAGATAATGTACCTTTTTAAGAAAAAAAAAAGGATGTCATTTTGAATTTGATGACACGCTTCAAAAAAAGTTAGGAGATGTTTACCATTGTGTGGCATCTCCTCTTCTTTTAACCATAGTCCATTAATGTCTAGGAACTGAGGAGACCAGCTGCTGGACTTTTGGGAGAGGAATGTCCTGGGTCTCTTCTACTTTTAAGCTATGTAATAGATACAGTATGAAATTTAACATTGTCTTGGTGAAATATGCAAGGCCTTCCCTGAAAAAAATGTCATCTGGATGGGAGCGTATGCTACTCTAAAATCTGTGTTTATCTTTTAGCACTGATAGTGCCTTTCTGGAAGTGCAAGCTGCCAATTCCAGGCACTTAATTTAGAGGTGCTAATTAGGATGCACAAGAGACAAACCTGGGCATGAATGTCCTCCAACAAAGCACAATACTTTGCAAAGTATGCGAGAAAATGATTCCTGCTTAAGGTGGAAACAGCAAGCTTGTTTCACAATTTGAGGTAAAAACACATCTTGGACAACAACCAGACTGTGACTGCAGCCGATGCTGTACAGCCCAAAAGGACACACAGCTCAATGGACCATCGCTAGAGAACCGACTAGTTAGACTCTCTATCACAGGAAGAACAAATGGTGGATTGATTTGGAATCAAATTCTTGGCCAAACAATATGTAACCAAATCAGTAATTTCTAAGTATGTAAACTTGTGCAATGTCACTGTATATAAGGCTGTGTCACTACTATTGCAGTACCACACGCAGCCGTAACACATTATAATGCTGTTGCGGACACCTTGTAGCAGTAGATTCACAGTTTAAATTAGGTAGTCTGTCATTAATGACAGTAGCTCATTGGAAAATAAGGATGGAAAATACCCCTCACTTTGTTTGCACAAATCAGTGCTGTTGTCTGCAAGTTGCAATCACTGATATATTTTTTTCTATTAAAATGTCATTGTCACCAATTTACTTGAAACATTGTGCTATAATTCTGAGATCTCGCCCAGCCTTACTGATAACAAAATAAGTCCCTCTCTTTATTCCAGAGGATGCGGCTTGCATGTTTTTGAAAAAGAATTTTAGATTTTGATTTGTCTGACCACAGAACCACTTTTCACTTTGCCTCAGTCCATTTTAAATGAGCTTTGGCCCAGAAAAGATGCCGGCATTTCTGGATTATGTTCACATATGGCTGCTTCTTTGCATGACAGCGCTTTAATCTGTATTTGTGGATGGCGTGGTGCACCGTGTTCGCAGACAGTGGTTTCTGGGAGTGTTCCTGAGCCCATGCAGTGACAGAATCATACCTGTTTTTAATGCAGTGCTTCCCAAGTGCCTGAATATCATAGGCCTCTAATAGTGATTTTTGGTCTTGTCCCTTGTACACAGATTTCTCCAAATTCTGATATTATGTACTGTAGATGAGATATTCAAAGTTTTTAAAAATTTTACTTTGAGCAACATTATTCTGAAACGGGGCTGTGACTATTGATTATTTTAGTAATCGAGTACAGGGTTCTAGCAAGAAAATTTTTACAGGTCGGCAGGATAATACGAAAGGGGGGTGTCTCTTGGTACCGAATGTATGAAGGCACCACTAGCTTGGTTAGATGC
Source organism: Pterophyllum scalare (assembly GCA_024447675.2). NCBI lineage: Eukaryota > Metazoa > Chordata > Actinopteri > Cichliformes > Cichlidae > Pterophyllum > Pterophyllum scalare. The sequence goes on along the minus strand of JAMQGT020006249.1, from coordinate 109,599 downwards.
TCCTAATTAGACTTGCAGGGTCTTTGCGGCCTCTGTACACAACCTACGGAAGTGGCCGACCTCATGTCTGCATTTATGCATGTGTAGCTGGATTGTGTGTGTTAATTATCTTGTGGTTGTGTGCTGGTGTTTTTTGGTCCTCGCTCTTTGTGCTCAGTTTTTTGGCTGCAAACATATTTGTCCCTGTTTTTTCACTTTCTTCATTCCCTCACATCCATTCCGATAGTTTCAGCAGTCTCCCTCCAGGAATTTGCTGACATTTGTGAGTCCTTATATTGATGCTTTGATTATTATTCCTGATTGTTATTCTCTGACTGATAAAGTAGCCGGAAACGCACAACGCTGTGGGCTGCGTGGACCCGACAAGTAGTCACGTTTCTCCGGAGGTCCACGCCAGGTTACCTCGTAGGATGAGAGCGGTTTCCGTAGCTGCCCTGTGTGCGCTTCTTGTGTGGACTTTGATGTAAAAAATGACAATATCTATAATTTCAGTTAGTTTTGTAAACTCACAATTCAGTTTTAGTTATCGTTTTTTCCTTTTAATTTTAGTTTTTATTCATTTCAGTTAACGACAATGTTTTTTTAATTTGAGTTTTCGTTACTTCTTTCGTTTTCGTTAACTATAATAACCCTGGTGATAGCGATCCATTCCAGTATCTAACAGCTGAAATTCTCAGCCCAGTGAGCGCAACACACACACAAACATGGATGTAGAGAGCAGTGGAGGCATGGAAAAACATGTCAGCGATGATCCACTCAGTGTTAAAGGTTTTTTTGTTTTGTTTTGTTTTTTACAAATGACAGAAATCCGTCGCAGTGACGGAGAGCTTTAATGCTGCTAATGTGGGTGAAACACTCCGGTTATACGGTGACACCTGAGCTGCAGAGTTTAAACAACGCTTTGAAGCAACAAATTTGTGTTGAGGATTTTTTTTTTGTAATTGAATAATTTGAGTTACTCAGTGAATCATTGCAGCCCTGAAATTGTTCCATAATTTGTAGATACAGTTTTTACAGGTTGGTGAACCTCTGCCCATCTTTACATGTGAGAAACTCTACCTCTCTTGGATGCTTTTTTCATACGCAGTCATGTTGTTAACCTGTTGCCAGTTAATCTGTTATTTTTCCTCCAGCTATTTCAGTTTAGTGAAACTTACTTTTCCAGTCTTTTTTTGCTCCATTCCGACTTTTTTTCAGACTTGCTGCTGCCACCAAATTCAAAACGAGCTGATATTTTTTCATGAAAAAGTAATATGTCTCAGTTTAAACATTTGACATGTTTTCTTTGTTCTACTGTTAATAAAATACATATTTATGAGATTTGCAAGTCATTGCTTTCTGTTTATTTACATTTTGAACCCAACTTTTTTGGAATTGTGTTTGCAAATGGATTTTCCTGTGATTTGTGATCATTAGTAGACAGATTATGGGCAAGAAAACATAGTGGACTGTGGTTCATAAGATACAGAGAATTGATGCTGTGCAAAGAAGGCAGTGCCAATCAATTAGCTGTCGTAAGTGAACGAACAGTAAGAGTTCTGCACTCATTCTCCTTCAGTGTTGAACATACTGGACAAAGCTGTACACCTGTATTTAAAAATCTTGCAGGTTCTTTGCTTATATGGGCAAAAGGATTGCTTGAAATGTTTGGTTTTGTATTTCCCAGTCTAAAATGGATAAGTTCCTTGTGTGATGGTTAAATATTAACTATGCCATTTAAACACAGCGCACATCTAAAGTGGTATCATCTAAAATCGTACCTGATTTTACAGCTAAAATTAAAACCTTTCATCATATACAAATAGTGTACCCTGCAGTTAAAAGGAAATCTAACCTGTTGACTTTTATGTTGTTGGTTAGTAGTATTAGGGGGCATAGTATTCAATAGTAGGAGAATGGTGGGGTGAGAATTAATTTGGGAAATTGTAAAGATGCATGATTCCAGTAGCTGCACATACCGGAGGAGGAGCCACATGGCTCAAGTGTTCATGGTTTATTTGTATTTGTGACTAAAAAAATAGATGTGCATTGACTGTAAAATTTATTTAGGACACACAGAAGTTGTGCAGGTCTGTTGTGGTAATAAGAGAGCTGAACATAAAGGCAAAGCTTTTTATTTTTCTGATTTATTGAACCATGTTTCTACCCCATCTTAAACTCCTACTATCACACATATGGCCGCTGTGTGTAATAACATGATCTAGACAAATCTGCTTAGACTGTTGGTACAAAGTGGACAGATGGAGGGAAATGTAATTTTCTACACGTTATAAATTTAGATTAAATTAGATTATATTTAATAGTGCTGTGGATCTGCAGTTGTCTCTGATCTCACTACTATGGAGTATAAGCACCAGTGATAAGTGTCTGATTATGAAGTTATTGTTCTTAATTATGAATGTGTTTCAGTGTTCCCTGCAGATCTGCAGCTGTTGGTGATAAAAGAAGAGATTCCCAATGAATGGAACCCCAGTGTGGACTCAAGCTTCTGGAAAAATCAAAAGAAAGAACAGTGTAACGGGCCGGAGGAGGATATCAGCAGGTTTCCGTTCACTACTGTTCATGTGAAGAGTGAAGATGAAGAAGAGAAACCTCGGCTCTTAAAGGTTCACCAAACCCAAACTGAAAGCAACAGAGAGGCAGAGACCCGAGCTAGCAGCTCAGCTGAACAGAGGAAAATAGAAATTGATGAAGAAGACTATGGACCATCGGAGCCATTTAGGAGCCCACATCCAAATAATCATTTACGATCAAATACTGATGGAGAGGTCTTAGAGTCTTCTGAGACTGAAGTCAGTGAGGATGATGATGATGATTGGCAGGAACCTTTGTCAGATTGTGGACCTGAAGCTGACAACAGCGACAGTGGGTTGAATGTCAACGGAATGCCCGAGTCAGGTGTAAATTATGGTGTGGAATGTAACACTGAAAAAAAGTCTTTAAGCTGCACAGAGTGTGGTAAACAGTTTGTCTGTGAGCAGTCTCTTCAGAAACATGTGACATGTCATTCAGAAAAAATACCTTCCAGCAGTTTGGTGAATAAGAAAAGTTGTAGAGTGGAGCAAAGTGTCAATCCTCAGATGAAACGATTCGGCTGTGATAATTGTGGTAAACGATTCAATCAAATGAAAGATCTCAGAGTACACATGAGAGTCCACACAGGAGAAAGACCATTTGGTTGTGATGAGTGTGGCAAAAGATTTAGATATCAAGGAAGTCTGAAGGTACACATGAGACTCCATGCTGGAGATAAACCATTTTCTTGCGATAAATGCGGTAAAAGATTTAGCTTAAAGACGAATCTTAACAGACACATAAGAGTCCACACTGAAGAGAAACCATTTAGCTGTGATGTTTGTGGACAGAGATTTAATTATAAAAGAAATCTTAACATGCACACAAGAGTACACACAGGAGAGAAACCCTTCAGTTGCGAAGATTGTGGACACAAATTTAACCAAAAGATAGAACTTAGGCGACACATGAGAGGTCACACGGAAGAGAAACCATATGTCTGTGGCGACTGTGGTAAAACATTTAGTTATCAGTGTAATCTGAAGACACATATGGCACTTCACAAGGGAGAGAAACAGTTTGTTTGTGGTGTTTGTGGTAACATATTTAACCAAGAGGGAAATCTAAAGATACACATGAGAGTCCACACAGGAGAGAAACCGTTTGGCTGTGATTTTTGTGGCAAAAGATTTAATCAAAAGATACATCTTGAGACGCATATTAGAGTTCACACAGGGGAGAAACCTTTTGACTGTGGTTTTTGTGGCAAAAGCTTTAGACACCAGTGTAATTTAAAGATACACATCAAACTCCACAAAGAATAGACCAAAACAAACATCCTGTTTGATGCTGAAAAGCCAATTCATGCATTTATTACTTCCAGGCTGTCCTAAATGTTCCCCGAAAAGCCTTCAGCTGATCCAAAATGTTGCAGCTAGAGTACTGACAGGGACTAGAAAGGGAGAGCATATTTCTCTCATATTGACTTCTCTTCATTGGTTCCCTCTTAAATCCAGAATTTAATTTAAAATTATTTATCTCACATACAAGGTCTTGAATAATCAGGCCCCATCTTATCTCAAAGACTTCATTGTGCCATATCACCCCAGTAGAGCACTTCACTCTCAGATTGCTGGCTTACTTGGGGTTCCTAGGATACTTAAGAGTAGAATGGGAGGCAGAGCCTTCAGCTTTTCAGGGCACTCTTCTGTGGAACGAGCTCCCAATTTGGATTCGGGAGACAGACACCCTCTCTATTTTCAAGATTAGGCTTAAAACTTTCCTTTTTGATCAAGCTTATAGTTAGGGCTGGATCAGATGACTCTGAACCAGTCCCTTAGTTATGCTGCAATAGGCCTAGGCTGCTGGGGGATTCCCATGAGTGGATCTTTTCATTCACCTCTTTTCACTCTGTTTATACAAGAGTCTGCATTTAATAATTAGTTATTATTAATCTCTGGCTCTCTTCCATAGTGTGTCTTTTGTCCTGTCTCTCTCCCATCAGCCCCAGCTGGTCACAGGAGATGACTACCCCTCCCTGAGCCTGGTTCTGCCAGAGGTTTCTTCCTGTTAAAAGGGAGTTTTTCCTTCCCACTGTCACCAAGTGCTTGTTTATAGGGGGTTGTTTTGACTGTTTTCTCTGTAATTATTGTAGGGTCTTTACCCACAATATAAAGGACCTTGAGGAGACTGGTATAAATATTATGGTCAAGAGTATTGAACGCTGCACTGAGGTCTAGCAGGACAAGCACAGAAATGAGTCCACTGTCAGAGGCAATAAGATGATCATTTGTAACCTTCACTAATGCTGTTTCTGCACTGTGATGACTTCTGAATCCTGATTGAAACTCTTCAAATAAACCATTTCTCTGCAGATGATCAGTTAGCTGTCTCACAACTACACTTTCAAGTATTTTATAGCTAAAAGGAAGGTTAGAGATTGTCCTATAATTAGCTAAGACAGCTGGGTCAAGTGATGGCTTTTTAAGTAATAGTTTAATTACTGCCACCTTAAAGGCCTGTGGTCATAGCCATTTAATAGTGATAGATTGATCATATTTAAGATAGAAGCTTTAACTAATGGTAGGATGTCTGAGCAGTCTTGTAGGAATTGGGTCTAGATGTGAACCAGTAATTGTTTTTTCAGTCTTTTAAGCCCCATTCACACGACACCATTTCAAAATGAAAACGGTTTTGATGCGTTTCGGCCTCCCGTTTACATAAGAACGGGGTGAAAACAATACTTTTTGGAAACACACTCCAGAGTGGAGCGTTTCTGAAATGCTCCTGCCTCCATCTCTGTGTAAACGGATGAAAATGATGCTTTTTGGAAACGGGGCACTCACACATGCACACTATGGTTGCTGCTCCTATATCTACACCGCCAACTTGTGGCCTGGCAGTAGGAACTGCAGTATTTTAAGCATCTCTGCGCTTCCGTGTCAACGGAGATTGTTTCTGAAACATCTCCGTGTAAACACATCAACAGCTCACTCTCTTTGAAATTTCAGGGAGACTTGTGTCACATATCAAACACAGTTATCTCTTTAGGAGATCTGTTTCACAATATGTAACTGGCTTCATCATTCTGGGTGAGTTGACGGCCAGTCTGTCAGATCTGGATATGTAGGGCACTTTAATATTCCTCATGGCTTCATTCAACATTGCTCCAAGTTTTAGATCGTGGTGTGATGTGCTGTTTTTTGAGATCTTTAAGCCTACTTCACTTTGTCAGACAGGTTCTATTTAAGTGATTTCTTGATTCAACAGGTCTGACAGTAATCACTACTGCTGTTGTGCCACATGAGTGGACAACTCCACAACTTTATGCTCTCAGATATATCATGCTGTCTGATGCTGCATCAGTGGAAACAAAAAAAACTCTAGACACAGTTGCAACAATGTAACTTTAATGTACTGCTTCCTGAAAAACTCATTATTGTGAGTCTTGTTAATCGGTCCTGTCACGTGTTCTTTATTCCGTCTTCACTGCAGAGCAAATTTTATCTGTAAAGTTGTATTTTACAAATATTTCAGTCTTGTCATAGATGTGAATTTGCAAATTTCACGGGTACTGTGGCCATCTCTGTTACAGTTGTAGTTTTGTTTAATGAGTCTGTGAGGAACATTAAAAAGCCCTTTTAATTTTATGATTGCTAGTTACAGCTTTCCCGCTCAAAAAATGATCAATTCCAAACACTTTTAATGTTTTAGACCCCAAAATATGAGAAATTTAAACAACTGACTGAGTGCTTAGCACTTGCAGTAGATACTGGCATCATTAATTGCACCGCAGGTGTCAGTAATGACTCTTTGATTTCTGTTTTCAAAATTGTTTTCATTTGCTGATTTCTTAACTCCTTACTTGCTTTCTGACACAAGATCATTGAAATCCACATTTCCAAACTGAGTAAGCACCAGAATGTATTTTTTGTCATGATGGAAAATTCAGCCAACACTGCATCACAGACACTTTGAACAATTGAAGAATGCAAAGATGTGCTCTGTTATTATCAAAACTGTATTTTATTTCAGTGTAGTATATTTTAAAAAAATGGATGCATAGTCCAAAGGGAGCTGTTGATTTCTTTATTATTTTCCTTTTTCAGTTATTGATCAGTATTTGTGTCTCTATAGTAGTTAACACATTTGCTTAACACGTGAAAGGTTTGTGTCTCCAGACCGGGAGGACACACAAATCCTTGAGAGGGTTGTATTATGAAGGGCATCTGGTGTAAAAATCTGTGTAAAATCAAATATGTGGATCCATCTGCTCTGGTGACCCATTGTGAAGAAGGGAGCAGCCAAAGGAAACATCTGTATGATAAGCATATATTTGTGGTAGGCTGTTTTTTTTTTTATCCTAAGGGAATGATTTCTACTAATTTCTAATTGTATCATCCAGCTGACGGAACAGTGAGCTTATCATTATTCATCACTCCTGTTACAGTAATTGGTCAAACTGGCACATATTGATAATGGGTCTTCACCAAAATTATGTTTAAGGTCAAGGTCGCATTTGTCACTCTGTACACAATGACCTGTAAATTGTGATAAACCATGAGCCAGACGGGACACTAAATTGTTGACATTCTGGTCCTGTTTTCTTTCTTTCTTTCTTTCTATATATATATATATATATATATATATATATATATATATATATATATATATATATATATATATATAATGAGTATGTGTCACTTTGACTTTTTATGAGGCATTTCTTGAATTAATTATCCCTGATTTGTACATATGGAACTACTTTGGCTTTTTTGGATTACGTATATTATTGTACAGTAAATAATGTTTAAACCTGGACTATAACAGGACAGCGAGGTATGATCAGCGAGCTCTGTGGTGATGTTGCATACTGAACAGTTTATGCTGTGTTAGTTAGAAACCACATTTTAATACATTACATTTACATACATTACAGTACATTTTTAATATGTACAATAATTAATTTTGTTTTGTTTTGTTACTGAATTCAGAAATTTTTTTAAAGTCAAGCCAAGGTTGTTTGTATCACACATTTAGGCACAACAGACATCAGCCAAAGTGCTGCACAACAGTCAAGAAAAATTAGGAAAGCAAATTTACAAACAGACAACTGCTCACAAAATGACACAGCTGAAAAATAAAACTAAACTGTAAAGACTAAAGAGAGAGGGTGAGTTTTTAGTTGAGATTTGAAGCAGACAGTCCGATCCAGAAGGGGAGGCTGTGCCAGAGGTTCAGAGCTGCACCTCCAGAGCACCAGCTGGCTGCAGAAATCAGTCTGGTGCTTTGAATTACTAACAGCTGCTGGATAGCTGACTGAGCATTTAAAAAAGGGGTGTAAAGCTACTTAGATGCAAGCCCGTACAAGCATTTTTAAACAAAAAAAAAAAGATTTTAATGATAGCATAATGATGTGAAGTCAGGAAGGACATCTGGTGTAAAAATCTGCCAAATATGTGGGCTACCTGCTGTGGCAACCCCTTGTGGATAAGGGAGCAGCTGAAAGAAGCTGCTGCTTCGTTTCATTTATTTGTCAGGAGTCTAGCAGTGTCTAGAATTAATTCTAGGAGTTAAGGTCTAGTCTCTCTAGCTCATAACATCCTGGAACTGCCCAGATATTTTAACCTTTTGGACTAAGACATCTCAGACTCTGTTAGAGGTTCTGCGAAAAAGATTTCTGTGGATTCAGTTCTGACACTATTTGAGGTGAAAACACCCACCCTGGAATTGTTATCAGTATACACTGATTTGGTTTGTGCTATTATGAGCATGAAGACTTGTTTTGTTGAACTTGAAACAAAATAAACCACCAACCCACTTAACCTTGCTGATGTAACTAAACAGCTGGAAAAGCTCAAATTCTCACTAAGAGAAAATTGTAATTTATTTTATATGTGATATGGCAAACATTTGATTATTTTAATGCATTTCAATTGAGTTGTATTTATATAGCACCAAATCACAACAGTCACCTCAAGACCCTTGTCATGTAGCATTGTGCGGCAGGCAGGCATTGAACCCCAAAGGACTCCAAAGACAAGACTGAACTTAAAAATATGCAGCTTTATTTGCTGCTAAACTCAAGGAAGGCATGCAAAATATAAACAGTCCAGAGCCAGGAAGACACAAGGGACCACACAGCATAGGGAAGCCAAGAACTGAGGGAAAACACAGACAATATATAAAAGAGGTTAACAAGGTGAGAGTGGAGACAGCTGGGGGGAACAGTGCAAGTGAATGACACTGGCGAGACACCAGGAAGCAAAACTGAATACAATCTAGACAAAACAAGGGACTGGCAAAATAAAACAGGAAGACCGTAAACTGGGAAACAGAAATGCAGACTTTATACAAAACTAGGAGGAAGGCACAGAGGAATCCAGGGAAGTTAAACTAAATACAAAATAACAGAGACACAGGACTAGGACACAGATGGACCAAACCAACATGGGAACACAGGGAAACCAGGAATCAAATATAACCTATAACCTATATAGAGCATAACCCAAATAACTAAACTAAAAAGATTTAAAGATACAAAAAAAAGCCAACCTGGAATTACTACAAAAGTTACAAAACTTCAAAAAACAAGAATCAAACAGACCTAAAACAGAACTTGAAAGTTCAGAACAGAAAATGCTGGTTCCTAGACCCTACAATAATACAGAGAAAACCCTCTTGGTGACAATGTAAAGGAAAAATTCCCTTTGAACAGGAACAAACCTCCTGCAGGACAAGCCTCAGGAAGAGGCAACAATCTGCTGTAGCCAGTTGTGGGTGAAGGGAGCGAGACAGGACAAAAGACATGCTCTGGAAGACAGCCAGAGATAAATAATAAATATTTTAACAAATCAAAATCATGAAAGACTTGAAAGAGAGTTGAAAAAATGTATATTTTTAAAGTTAATATGTACAGTGTGCTCTGAACTTGTAACACCTGTAGAAAATGTTCACATCAATAGAGCTGAATTTATGTATGTTGTCTTGACCACACTTAGCACACGTATGTCGTCGTGTTTGCGTCTGCAAAGAATTATTTTTTATTTTTAACTGCTAAGGCTGGTTTCTACTATTAACACTTTTCTCTTGGTGTGTGTGTGTGTGTGTGTGTATCTGTGTTGTTAAATAAACTTTAAGCTGAAGTTACACCATATTTTTATTACATATTGATAAAATATGTCCACAATGACTTTTACAATGCAAAAAGTCAGTCTTAATTTTATCAAACTCATCAGTTTGATAAAATTAAAAATATATCTTGGTTTTAAAAGTTATATTAATAACTCAACATCCATCCATTTTCTTATGCTTATCCAATTCAGGGTTGCTGGAGCCTATCCCATAAGGGTACACCTTAGACAGGTTGCCTGTCTGTCACAGGGCTAACAATGAGATACAGACAACCATCCACACCTCCAGCTGATTTAGAATCGCCAGTTAACCTAACGTGTATGTCTTTGGACTGTGGAAGGAAACCAGAGAGAACCCACACAGCCACGGGGAGAAAATGCAGACTCCGCACAGAAAGGCCCCAGACTGGATTCAAACCCAAGAGAGCAAGGTTTTGAATCTAGGATTCATGTGCTAAAATTGCACCGCCATGCTGGCCTACGTTTTTCATAATTTAATAAATAATAATGGCAAGTGCGCTTTCTTTTAACAGATTTTTTGTTGTTATTGTTGTTCATGGATGATACAATTAGCTTTATAGACATTCTTTACCAAAACATGAATAAAGCGAATCTTTGTATAAGCCTACTAAAAATGTGATCTATCTTATTAGTACCAAATATTATATAATCGTTTCAAGCCAAAAAAAAAACAACCCAACAACATTGTATTCATTTCACAAGAATAGCTCTTAACCAGTAAAACATGTTTCCAGAAACTGCTATAAATTGCGTCAAAAAACTTCTGTAAACTGCTTTATTAAGCTGCTTCATAGTGAGAGTTTCCTTCTGGTAAGCACTCAGTCTGGGAATCTGTTGCTTCTGTGTTACCCTGTTAAATCAAGTGGATAATAATAACAGATATCCAGTATAAGACTTACTTACTGTATGCAGATAAATTACTAGCTGACTGTTTCTAGATTACATTTTTCCTTAAATCCCTCTTTTGCGCCACACAGACTGTTTTCCTGCTTATGGCATATTTATATAAATTTAAAGAATAGTTAGCATTGTGTGCATTTAGAACGTTTATTATGAAATGTAGAGACCGGAAGTAGGTGTATTGTTGCACAGGGAGAAGGCAGGTTGTATTTCCGGTATGGGTGGCGCATCATCAAGCAGGCGGATTCTGAGGAGCGGTTAAAGCTGTCATGGCCGCGGGTGAGTGTTTTAAATTAGCTAAAATAATTAACGGCGAACTGTGAAGCCAGCGGATTTTCTGTGAATGAAAATCTACACATTTGCTTCCAAACTGTGCGCAGCGTGTCACGTTTGCATTATGTCATGTTATGACATGGCGCGAACCAATCTGAGCTAGCTTCTCTCCTATTCCTAACATACACCGATCACACTAATTATCTCTTCATCATGGCACCTGTTAGTGGGTGGGATATATTAGGGAGCAAGTGGACATTTTGTCCTCAAAGTTGGTGTGTCAGAAGCAGGAAAAATGGGCAAGCTTAAGGATTTGAGTGAGTTTGACAAGGGCCAAACTGCGATGGCTAGACGACTGGGTCAGAGCATCTCCGAAACTGCAGCTCTTGTGGGATGTTTCTGGTCTGCAGTCACTATCTATCAAAAGTGGTTCAAGAAAGGAAGAGTGGTGAACCAGCAACAGGGTCACAGGCAGCCAAGGCTCACTGATGTACGTGGGGAGTTAAGGCTGGCCAGTGTTGTGCAATCCAGCAGATGAGCTACGGTAGCTCAAATTGCAGAAAAGGTTAATGTTGCTTCTGATAGAAAGGTGTCAGAATACACAGTGAATTGCAGTTTGTTGCATAGGCATAGCTGCAGATCAGTCAGGGTGCCCACGCTGCCGAAAGCGCCAGCAATGGGCACATGAGCATCAGAACTGAACTACAGAGCAATGGAAGAAGGTGGCCAGGTCTGATCAATCATGTTTTCTTGTATATTACATGGATGGCCAGGTGCATCACTTACCTATGGAACACCTGACACTAGTATTCACTATGGGAATAAGGCAAGGCAGTGGAGGCAGTATGATGCTTTGGGGGATATTCTGGTGGGAAACCTCAGGTCCTGCCATCCTTGTGAATGTTACTTTGACATGTACCACCTACCAAAACATTGTTGCAGACCATGTACACACTTTCATGGAAACAGTACTCCCTGATGGCTGTGTCCTCTTTCAGCAGGATAATGCTCCCTGCCACAAGGCAAAAATGGTTCAGGAATAATTTGAGGAGCACAACAACAAGCCTGAGGTTTTGACTTTTTTGCTTCGATGGTTTGTTTAGACTCTGACTCTTGGGTGTCACCATGTAATTGTGAGTGTTTCATCCACATTTGTATCTAAAAATAGACCTACAATTAAAAACATATTTAGGAGCATGCCTGTGAATTAAAGTATTAAGCCCATGTGGGCCCTAGTTGACCTGATCAATAAGCTTCTACGTGAAGAAAAGTGAACTTTGTAGCTGCTCCCATCCATTGCCATTTGTTTCACACAGCAACAATCTACATTAAAGCTATAGGAGTTAAAATAATATATACAAATGAACTGTTAACTTAGTCTGATACGATGTTTAAATTAGGCAGGTTGTTGAAGGCTGTCCTGCTTTATATGACAGCAATACCTGCAGCAAGCAGGGATGAGTCTAAAGGGGGACATGGGGTTTACTAGACCATATTTTCTTAAGGCTGTACAAACATTATTTAGCAGATTTTGGTTCATATAAAATATATTTATATATAAAAATGAAAGCTGCTTTTCCCCCCGTAGGCCAGTAAAAATAGACATGGGCTAGTTAAAGACATTTAATTATTTTATGTTCTTCTTTAAGAACATAAAAAAATTAACAGACGTTAGCATCATCTAATAACATCTCTGACTGGAGTAGGTGGCACTCATAGGGGTCATTTTGTGTAGAAGAGCCATATGACTTGTGAAATTTTTTTATGCGAGTGTGTTTAGATCCTGAAACAGAAAACCCTGCTTAACAGAGAAAGTTGATAACAACCACTGTGATACCTGTCATCTCCAGCAGGGACTTTGGGTTTTGTCAAATGCAGGTTGAACTTTATTCATCGCGTACACCTCAGCACACAGATTGGTGATACAAAGTGGCCATGTGGCTAGACATTTCATTTTGTGTAATTTTTTTTCCTGAAGGTTGCTGCCAGAATCTTTTTGTTTTCTCAGTATTTTGATATACTCGAATGCTGGTTATCTGCACATGGAGTAATAACACCAGTAATAACTGTGTGATTATAAAGTTGCCGTTGTTTACTATGTGTGTGTGTGTTTCAGTGTTCCCTGCAGATGTCCGACAGCCGTTGGTGATAAAAGAAGAGGTTCCCCATGAATGCAGCCTCAGTCTGGGCCACCACGACTCAAAGCTCCTCCACATAAAGGAGGAACAGGAGGAACTCTGGCACAGTGAAGAGGGAGAACAGCTCAGTGGGCTGGAGGAGAGTATCACCGAGTTTCCATTCACTGCTGTTCAAGTGAAGAGTGAAGATGATGATGAAAAATTTCAGTCCTTTTCACTTCATCAAAGCCAAACTGAAAGCAACAGCAGGACAGAGACTCCAGCTAGCAGCTCAGCTGAACAGATGAAAATAGAAGATTGTGGATCACCAGAGCTAGCCAGAGACCCACATCCAGACAGTCATTTACGATCAAATACAGACGGACAGCCCTCAGAGTCTTCTGAGACTGAAGTCAGTGGTGATGACAATGATCATTGGCAGGAACCCTTGTCAGATTGTGGATCAGAAACTGAAGACAGCCGAGTACCTGAGTCAGGTGTAAATAATGGTGTGGGAGGTAACATTGCAAAAAAGTCTTTAAGCTGCTCTGAGTGTGGTAAACGGTCTCTCTGCAAGCTGTCTGTACAGAAACATGTGACGTGTCATTCAACAATAAGGTCTTCCAGCTGTTTGGTTAATAATAAATCTAGAGTGGAGCAAAGTGTAGATTCTCATATGAAACGATTTGGATGTGATGATTGTGGTAAACGATTTAACCAAAAGAAAGATCTTAGAGTACACATGAGAGTCCACACAGGAGAAAGACCATTTGGTTGTGCAGATTGTGGTAAAAGATTCAGATATCAAGGAAATCTGAAGATGCACATAAGAGTCCATGCAGATGAAAAACCATTTGGCTGTGCTGAGTGTGGTCAAAGGTTTAGCCGAAAGACTAATCTTACCAGACACATGAGAGTCCACACGGGAGAGAAACCATTTGGCTGTGACAATTGTGGACAAAGATTTAACCATAAGGCGAATCTTAAAATACATATAAGAGTACACACAGGGGAGAAACCCTTTAGTTGCGATGTCTGTGGTCAGAAGTTTTACCAAAAGACAGATCTTAAGAGACACATGAGAATTCACACAGAGGAGAAACCATTTGTCTGTGATCACTGCGGTAACAAATTTAGATATCGGTGTAATCTGAGGAGGCACATGGCACTTCACAGGGGAGAGAAACAGTTTGTTTGTGGTGTTTGTGGCAACACATTCAAACGGGAGGGGAAATCTAAAGACCCACACTAGAGTCCACACTGGAGAGAAACCATTAGACTGTGATTTTTGTGGTCGAACTTACAGACATCAGTATAGTTTTAAAGCACACATGAAGGTCCACATATTATAGAAACTACATTGTTGCACTGTACAACATTTAAAACAACACATTTATGATATTAACAACAAACACTTGAAAGAAGAACTCTGAAAAATATGTACATTTTATTTCTGACTATCTGTGAGAGTGGTGATTTTTTTTTTAAAATAAGGAAAGTAGGGTTGGGCGATATGGACCAAAAATAAGTATGAAGGCTTTATATACACAAAACATGGCGACAGAGGAGGATTTCAGGTTTCCAAAAGTCACCAATGTCACTGGAAAAAGTCACTAAATTTGTTGCTAGTTGCTTTTTCGAAAAAAAAATGTTGCTAGGGGGGGTCTGAAAAGCCGCTAAATCTAGCAACAAAGTCGCTAAGTTGGCAACACTGCCATGCTGTCGCTTCCTGCGTGATTCCTCGGGTGAAGGAGAGAGGCAGGCAGTGTGAAGTTGTGCAGAGACAAACTGGGAGAAGAGAAAGGTGAACTGGTGGATCTACAAATATGATTGTAACGCAACATAGACTATATCGATATAAACGATATGGTCTCATCTTATATCATGTATGAAAATATATCAATATTTCTTAAAAACTTGATATATCACCCAGCCCTATGTTCTAGTAACTAATGTTACATGTATGTAACTATGTAGTATACGTGTAATACTTTTATGAAACATAATGCTTGAAGTAATGAAGTCTGATTTGCACACAGATTTTTTTAATCAGATAATGTTAGAAATAAATTGTACTTTCACAGTCACCTCTTTTTCTTTAATATGCTTTCTTTCATGCACAAACATGACATTTAACACCTGCACATACTCAGAACTGCACTGTACCCTGTTTTTGTTCACTTAAAAAAATATAGTAAAAGCATTACCGTTCTTTTACTTTTCTTAGGTGTCCCCAAATCATTTCAAAATGCATCGTGAGATTTTTTTTTCTTTGTTAAAAATTAGACTTCATATTACTGTGGTATCAATAGATTGTATAAAAGGTGGATGTAGCAGCTCCAGGGTCAGTCACTGGTTTTGGACTCAGTGGATTTTTTGAATCCTCAACGTTAGTTGCCATATTTGGAGGAGAGGCTGGAGTGCAAAGTTATCACTCAAAGCCAGCAAGTTGTAGTCATAAAATGTACATGCCAGGCATGAGAGATTTCAGTCTTTTTTTTTTATCAGTCCTCCACCTGTTTGTTTTTCTCCATCTTTTTCCATTTTTTATCCCAATCCTCCTGGATGTCATTGCAACTGATTTGCTGGCAGGAGGTGTACCGTTTGTCTTTACCCTGGTACATTAATATACTCACTTTATGGGAGTTTTTATGGTAGTGCAACGTAGACACGCGGCATGATTTATAACATGGCACCTGATTGGCAGATTAAATTTTCATCCGCTTAATTTGCACTGGGATTGCAGGAAACAATTGCAACAATATGGTCCACCAAACAGGACCGAATGAGACCATCTCAGAGAAAAAATTAGTTATTTGGATATTGGCTCACAGTTACTTTGTGAGTCAAAGGTCAAGAACATGTTCAGCTGGGGATGGCCTGATAAAAAGGTGACAGTCTCTCTGCAAACAGCTGCTTTAGACTCCTGCAGTGAAATTTTGTAGAGCCTAATATATTTTGTCCTTCAAGTTTTTCCACTTTGTACATTACTTCAGAAGAGATTTCTCTCTTCTAGAATCTGTGAATCCTCAGATTGAGGTGATAATTATTATTATACTCTCTGATCCATTCAGCAACTTCAGCGAAAAAGGTGCTGGAAATACATAGAAGGAATCAAGAGTACTGAACAAGCCAATCACAATAGTTGTGGACTTTATCAACACAATGTGTAGTTACATTTCTGGGGAGGTGCGCGTTCAGGTTATTGCATAGGTTACATTGTAGGGTTTCAGAAAGGCTCACTGTAATGTTCAGTTTAATGACCCCAATTAGTGGAGGTGAGGCGTAGCAGATGCTGATTGGCTACAGCTGCTGGAAAAGCTTCATGAAAAGCACCAGGATTTTAGAGGGCCTCTACTCTTTGCAGCAATGCTCCTATACACTCTCTGTTGTGTTTCCCAGGTGAGAAAACCTGCACAGTTAAGCATGCATTCATGGGAAATGTGCAGTGGATCCAGGATGGCAAGCAGCCAAAGGAATCTGTTAAGCACACAGAAGAAACAATAACACCAAATCCTGTTTTTTCAGACACAACACGCCTTACTTAAGTCAGAGTCAGACATGCTTATCTGAGATAAAAGCTGAGTGTTAAGCCACTTTATAGATAGGTAAATGTGTGTCTGGAATTCCTTCTGTGTAACATTAACCATAAATCAAACATTATTCCTAAAAAAAAAATGATGATGTGTTTTGGCACACCAGGATGTGAAGAGCTCTGACGCAGGTCAACCCACGTGGTGCACCCGGTTGTCCTGGTCACACACACTTAAGCACAAACACTCACTGTTTTCTTGGCCCACGGACTCATTGTTTGCTGGGTGTGTGTTTGCGTGTCCACAGCTGGTCACACAGGACACATCGTAGGTCAAGCTCATGTTTATGAAGTAGAGAAAGGATTTCCCTTTGGGGTGATAACTGTTTTATTACCAAATGGCAGAAATTCACATAAAAATGTTACACACTCATTATTTCAAATGCAAAGTAACATTTCTTGTAATTAAAGAATTCAAAATTGTCACATATTTGTTTATTTGACTGCATTTGTTGTGTTTCTTTTTGGTCAGATTTACTGGGGAGTAAAATTTTTTCACAAACAGTAATTGTCTCTTTTTTTGTAGTCACGGTACACGAGAATGAGAATGGCTGTACACACTAAAAATTAAATTGCATTTCCAGTAACAGTAAAATGGGAAAAACAGGATGTTCCAGTCCGGGAGGAGAGGCACTGTGGATGATTCTCTTGCTGTTTGCTTTGAAAACTTTCAATCAGTGGTTTCTTCAATAAATAATGACACAGTGACACCGTGGTTTATGGTTGTTGACCTGTTTTACAAGTGCTGCAGAGTGTGTAATATACAGTGTATGCTGCAGTAGTGTGGTCTGTTTTCTTTTCTGTTTCTATTCGTACCATCCGCACTCTTCATTCTTTCAATAAACAGACTTAATGTTTTAAAACAATATAAACTTTTTATTACACTAAACTTTTAACATTTTTTACATTCAATATATAAAAAAGGGCTTTTATCAAAAGCACATAGCTAATGTTTGATACATAAGCTGCTGCATTTTCCAGTAACATGACATCCCGTAAAGTTAAATTAAGGTAAAGGAAAATGTTCTAGCTCACATTTTACGCATACTTAGTAGCCAGTCCTACTAGTAAGTATTCCTTATGTAACCAAAACCTTATGCAGTTCACTCCTTTGTGCCTATATTTACTCTGTCACTACAGTCTGTAAGGCAAAGCTTTAAAATCAATATTTGGTATGACCACCTTTATTCTTCACCACAGCCTGAACCTTCTTAAGCAGCTTTCTTGTAATTTCTTCAAGTGGTATTCAGGAATTGTTCCCCAACCCAAATTACATTTTTTTTATTATTATTTTATAAATCTAACATTGCACTTTGGTAGCTAGAAGCAGGAAACTTCATTCTGTGATGCTATCGTCATGTTGGTTAAAGCCAATAAAGCTTTGTTTTTTAAATGACAGATGACACTAAATATTTATGGCCCTTTTAAAGATTTACATGTTCAGCAAAAAAAAAAAAAAAAAAAGAATTTAGGAGCAGACTTTTTATGGGTTTGAAAAATACAAAATACCACCAACCTTACCCTATTAGATGAATCTTCTTTATAGTCTAAAACTATGTTAGACCACTTAAGTAAATTTGGTTTTCTGATCACCTTTTTCCTTCTTGTAAACCTTCTATGCAAACTGAAACAGACTGATAAAGCAGTGATACTTCTAAGTCATGTAATTTACAGAAAATAGCATTATGTACAGCTAAATGCTCTACTGTTTTTATGAAAAATCCTTCATTTAGCCTTTTGAGCATCTACACTTTGTTCTAAACCCCTATTTACAACTAATCGCTGAACACATGAACTGCCTCTACGAAAATTGCCTGATGCATTCAGAGCACATTCAGCAGTCCACTAAATCAGAGCTGACTTAGTCAACGTACAGGATTGTGGGTGGCCAACTGGAAAAGTAAGCAGTTACAGTCTGATGTGCACCATGAGAGCATTACATCAGTAGTGGGTAAAAAGGCAGGTGACAGAAGAGGTTTAGGAAGAACTCAGCCTGTGCCACGCGGCCACTACTTTCTCTGGGTGAGCCATCGTGTCCTTCCACTGCTCCACAGCCTGTGGGACAGGGCTGTCAAATCCCAGCTGAATCTGCCACAAACAGGGAAAGAGGAAATTCCTCAGTTTGTTCCAAACAGAGTTTAAAAACACTTTGATTTGGACGTTTTGTTCATCATATTAGCAGTGAAAGAATAGACCCATAAACTACACCAAGGGATTCATAACTAAAAATAAAGGCTGTCGTGTCTGATAAACTCACCTGTCCGAGACACTGTTTCCTCCTGACTGAGCTGCGACTGTAGAGTTTGACTGACAGTAAGCAGGCATGGTCTAAGGTGGTTAGGAGGAAGTGAAACGTCTCGGTCCACTGACATTGACCTCCTGACACCTTGAGCGCCCGTGTCTTCTTCTTCATCACCACCTGTCCCATCTGCTGCATTTCCACTTTGACAAAAAAAGCTTCAGAGGACAGGCGCAAGAGAAGAGAAGTTACCATCAATCATAGCTGCACAGTTATTCATTTTAGGGGATAAATATTCAAAATGCAGATGCACTTACACTGAGTAAGCGGTGAGGAAGATGCTGGGAGGTTTTGAGCAGCAAGGACCTGGACCTGGATGCGTCCATTCACAGGCTGAAAGCAGGTACTAAGATGCAGTTCAGAGTGGCACACCTGTAAGAAAATGGAGTAAAACATGAAAATGGTGTAGTAAGCTTTTACATTTTCTTTACTGACATTTAGAAAGCAATTATGAAGCTCCTGAAACCCTGTGTCCTCATATGGGAACATCACATTTTGGCTTTTCTGCAACTTACACTTCATTCAGCTCTGTAGTGTTTTATACTTTGTTAGGCAATGTTGACTTTATTTGTTATGCTGTAAAATTAAGTATGTTTAAGTATTTAACAACTACATAACAAGGTAACAACCTATTCAAAGAGGAAGCTTAGTTTACTTACTCATCAGGTCCCAAACAGCTATGAGAAATAAAAAATGCTTCTAAAATCAAAGTAATCAGGATGCCAGAATACATCAACGCTACCAAGTTGCCAGATAATAATGAAGATACTATGTCACCAGGTATATTTTTACTTTGGCACACAGAAAGCTGAGCAGCAATCTCTGCATTGTAATTGCTCTATCTGGAATAAACAGCAACATCGAGTAAACACCCATCATCGAGTTTCAAGTGAATTAGAGCTGAAGCAGCTACAGTCTTGCACATTTTGACCTTTAATGACTGTTCTGCCTTTAAAATAATCAGTGTAGATTTTCAGGGCAGGTTTTAGTTACACTTGTAACATGAAAGCTACAACAGATTGATCTTTAATAAGTATAAAGTGGCTACATTTAGAGCATATAACACTTTTCTGGTCTTATTTTTTTACACTACAAGGTGCTTTTACCCATTTTTTTGTACATTAAGTACTTTTTCTGTTACACAAACATGCACACAGACTTAGGAAACATCTTGAGGAGTTATGGTGTAAGGTATTTTGACCAAGTATGTTTTGACATGTGGACTGGTGGAGCTGGGACTGATGTCCAAAATCTAGGAATATATAAACTGCAGTATTCATGTGTCTTAAATATTATTTGAGTTGTTCCAGTCTGGAAAACTGGAATTTTCTGCAAATTATACATTTACAGAGTACAATCCTGATTAAGTTTAAGTTTTCATGATAAGTCAGAAAAGACTTAAAACAATATAAAGGTTGTTTGTCAAAGGAGGCAATGTCGAGTCATTTAATAATCCAAAATAAATAAAACAATTAAAGACTCAAGAGTCATTTGATTAGAGAGCACAGATGTATAACTGATGGAATGACGTCATACAAGTTCCTGTTGAATACGTAAAAACAAAGAGGAGATTGACACAGGCACTTTTCCTTCATTATCCAGTGCTGTGCTTCTGTTTCCACCATATTGTCAACATTGAGTGCGATGTGCCACGCTAGCATACTAAATCTCATGATGCTTTACAGGCATCTTTTACAGAGCAAGTGCCGTCTCAGTGATATTCGTGGTCCACGGAGGATGAATTCCTGATTTTTCCTGTATGTACAGTGTATCACAAAAGTGAGTACAACCCTCACATTTCTGCAGATATTTAAGTATATCTTAACATGGGACAACACTGACACAATGAAAAGTAGTCTGTGTGCAGCTTATATAACAGTGTGAATTTATTCTTCCCTCAAAATAACTCAATATACAGCCATTAATGTCTAAACCAGCGGCAACAAAAGTGAGTACACCCCTAAGAGACTACACCCGTAAATGACCAAATTGAGCACTGCTTGTCATTTCCCCTCCAAAATGTCACGTGACTCGTTAGTGTTACTAGGTCTCAGGTGTGCATAGGGAGCAGGTGTGTTCAGTTTTGTCGTACAGCTCTCACACTCTCTCATACTGGTCACTGAAAGTTCCAACATGGCACCTCATGGCAAAGAACTCTCTGAGGATCTTAAAAGACGAATTGTTGCAGTACATGAAGATGGCCAAGGCTACGAGAAGATTGCCAACACCCTGAAACTGAGCTGCAGCACAGTGGCCAAGATCATCCAGCGTTTTAAAAGAGCAGGGTCCACTCAGAACAGACCTCGTGTTGGTCGTCCAAAGAAGCTGAGTGCACGTGCTCAGCGTCACATCCAAATGCTGTCTCTGAAAGATAGACGCAGGAGTGCTGTCAGCATTGCTGCAGAGATTGAAGAGGTGGGGGGGTCAGCCTGTCAGTGCTCAGACTATACGCCGCACACTACATCAAACTGGTCTGCATGGCTGTCACCCCAGAAGGAAGCCTCTTCTGAAGTCTGTACACAAGAAAGCCCGCAAACAGTTTGCTGAAGACATGTCAACAAAGGACATGGATTACTGGAACCATGTCTTATGTGTGGCGGCGATCAGGTGAGGAGTACAAAGATAAGTGTGTCATGCCTACAGTCAAGCATGGTGGTGGGAATGCCATGGTCTGGGGCTGCATGAGTGCAGCAGGTGTTGGGGAGTTACATTTCACTGAGGGACACATGAACTCCAATATGTACTGTGAAACAATGAAGCAGAGCATGATCCCCTCCCTCTGGAAACTGGGTCGCAGGGCAGTGTTCCAGCATGATAATGACCCCAAACACACCTCTAAGACAACCACTGCTTTATTGAAGAGGCTGAGGGTAAAGGTGATGGACTGGCCAAGCATGTCTCCAGACCTAAACCCAATAGAACATCTTTGGGGCATCCTCAAGCGGAAGGTGGTGGACCGCAAAGTCTCGAATATCCGCCAGCTCCATGATGTCATCATGGAGGAGTGGAAAAGCATTCCAGTGGTAACCTGTGAAGCTCTGGTAAACTCCATGCCCAGGAGAGTTAAGGCAGTTCTGGAAAATAATGGTGGCCACACAAAATATTGACACTTCAGGAACTTTCACTAAGGGGTGTACTCACTTTTGTTGCAGCTGGTTTAGACTTTAATGGCTGTATATTGAGTTATTTTGAGGAAAGAATAAATTCACACTGTTATATAAGCTGCACACAGACTACTTTTCATTGTGTCAAAGTCAGTGTTGTCCCATGAAAAGATATACTTAAATATCTGCAGAAATGTGAGGGGTGTACTCACTTTTGTGATACACTGTAGTATAATTTTTCTCAATCTTTGGTTTATACCCCAATACTACAAAACTACTGACATCCCATTAGCCACAACTGTACTTTGGACAAGCTAACATGATTTTACATATAAGGATTGTTTTTAGTACGTGGTCAGTGACTCGAATCCATATACATCATCAAATGCTGTGTTGTTTCCTTGAGACGCTCTGCCAGACTTTTACTGCAGCCACCAGTTGCTGTTTGTTTGCAAAGAGAGACGGAAGTGCAGCGTAAAAGCTAGTGACTCAACCACTTTGAGCATGTTTTGTTTTGAGTTAAAATGACAGAAATATGCTTTAATTAATCTCTGGTTTGTTTTCAGAATGAATATATAAAATTCCAGACATTGTGTTGATATATTATATTGATATCAAAAAGTGTCAAAACATCAGTGATGTGATCAGGCTCTGGCAGTGAGGGACTAAATTACTGTCATTCCTAAACAGTTGATGCTATATTTTTGTCAAACCTCCTGAATTAAAGGTAAATGCTGTCACATCCATTTGATTTAAAATCCACTGTTGTGGTATACAGAGGCAAAAACTACAAATGATGTGTCACTGTCCAAAACTTATGGACTTAACTCAGAACTCCTGAAGTTGCTGTAAACCACTTTTCTCTCTTGATAATGCTGTTGATTTATTTTTCTTGTTCCAGACTTCCTCGGGTTCAGCTGTCTTCACCCTTAAGAGCCTCCTCCGAATGACAGTGATTTGGACAATTTTGCTCTTTTGTGTTCAGCAGATGGGTGAAATCACTGACTGAATCAATTTGTCCCTCTGAGGTCTAATGATGAGTCACCCTCTGAGCTTCTAACTACACAGACAGTTCATATTTTGCCATCGCTGGCTAGACATAAATCCATTTATCAACAAAACCACTCTCTGCTGGTAAAGTGGTTTAAGGTCTGACCTACTTTCAATGTCTCACATTTCCAGGATATGCTTTCTGCTTTTTATTCCCTCATTGTTGAAGCCTGTTTCCATAATCCCTGAAAAATGAATCTCATTTCACTTTTTTTCTGTGATTATGCAACAAATTTATCTGCAGCGTCAATATTTTTCTGTTCGGGCCTAAAGTGTGTGTCAGTGCATCATGGGGACAGTTTTACGAGGCACGTTCAGCACTTTGTCCTTCTTTTCTGTACTTTTGCAAAGAAGTGAAAAAGGAAAACAGCCAACATAGGAAATGCAGAAGAATAGATAGTAAAAGTCCAGGTTTTTCCTCTTGGCCACAGCAGTTGGAAAGTTGGGACACTTAACTAAGGACAAGTTACTTACATGGTTGACTAAGACTTTTCTTGCTTTTAGCTTTCAAATGACCCACAATCTTATCAAAACCTTGTGTTTTGGAGTCAAGATAAAAGTAGAAATAGCTGCAACATTCATGCAAAATTTCTCTAAAATGGCAACTGGAATGGCTGAGATAGATACAGAAGATTTATTCTGTAAACGGACTTCATGAGGGTGGCCTGAGGGCCCTGTGCTCACTGTCCGGCACCATGGAGCCCGGTTGGTATTTGCCATAGAATATCATAACTGGCACTCTGTGCTTTTTACAGATGGTAGCGGGTTCACCCTGAGCACATGTGAGAAATGTGAAAGGGTCTGGAGAAGCAGTGGAGAACATTACGCTGCCTGTAACATCATTTAGCATGACCAGTTTGGTGGTGGGTCACTGATGGTCTGGGGAGTCAAATCCATGGAGGGAGACACAGACCTCTACAGGCTAGGCAACGGCATTCTGACTGCCATTAGGTATCAGGATGCAATCCCTGGACCCATTGTCAGACCCTACGCTGGTGCGGTGGGTCCTGGGTTCCTCCTGGTGCACGACAATGCCTGGCCTAATGTGGTAAAAGAATGCAGGCAGTTCCTGGAGGATGAAGGAACTGATACCACTGACAGGCCTCCACACTTGCCTGAACTAAATCCAATAGAACACCTCTGTGACATTCTGTTTCAGTCAGTCCAGGGCATTACTGCTGTTCTCAGCAATGCCCTGGTCCAGATCTGGGCACAGATCCTCCAGCACACCATCCACTGTCTCATTAGGAGCCCCGACATTGTCAGACATTCATACAAACACATGGGGGCCATACAAACTACTGAGTTCCATGTTGAGTTGCTGCAATGAAATTTTGGGAAAATGAGATAGCTTGCCAAGGAAAGCGCAAACAGACACCATAAACCAAATTTCAGTGCTACAGGCCCACCTGTTAAACTATGTAATGAACTCTTACCGAAGATTTGGATGGAGGGTTGAGTTCAAGCCAGTGCTCTGCCTCCTGAGAACCGAGGTGTCGCAGGGAAAGGACGCACTCTGCCACCGTACGTTTTCTGGGGTTGTGTGACTGTAGCCGCAGCACCAAGGCGCTGCAGCGCAACTGCTGGAGACGCAGCGCAAACACAAAAGTCTCCATGAAGGACACATCCTGAAGGCAGAAGAAGGTTTAGGTAGAGATGAGATAGTCCTGCTTAAGTTCTTTCAGGGCTTAGAAATTCTTGAAAAATATATATCAGGTTTGTTGCACCAATACCTGACAGTACTCTTTGACTGAGCTCTTGAACTGTATAGGTTTGGGGGTGGTGATGATTGCTTTGAAACCAATCTTTTGCTGTTCCCCTGCATCCAGATGAAGGTTGAGGTCTGAGCACTGATTAAAAAAAAAAAAGGAGATATGGTTCAATCCATGTATAGTGCAACAAAGATTTTCTACTTAGCACAAAAGACATTAACAGAAAACACGTTCAGTTTTTGCTCTAAGAAGTCATTAAGTCATACAACAGGGGCTTTTACGCAACTACACTGACCTACCTGTTCATCTAAATGTAACAGTGAGTGGACCAAATGCCACAGCAATGTGACCTTAGGTAGAAAATGAACCCAAACCAACAACAAAACCTTAATCAAAGCTGTAGAATCAGAGCACGTCGCTGCATTAGAAATTTACATAGTGTAGGCTTCTGAATAAACACGCACTTTCTCCTACAATGATCACTATGTTGTAACTGTTGTAACATCAGTCAGGGCAGTTCTGTTCCCTAAAAAAAAGAACTTTTCCTGCTGAGTGCCTGAGCAAAACTTAACGGAGCATTGAGAGGAGCTAACAGAGAGCTGCATTCTGGGCTCACACAGAGTCCATTGAGAAATGCTGCTGGTGACCACAATGGGGCCTTTTGTCCCTGAGTCCCCCTCCTCCACACTGTATGTAACCTTACCTGAACCAGGGTGATCCACACCTGCTCCAGAGCCTCCTGATAGTTCAGCTGGATGCACACCTTTCCCATTTCACGCTCATCACCAGACAAGGTGATGGAGTCTGCAACATTTAGAAATAGAAACTTACAGCAGGATGTGGTGTAACCATTTAAATATGAACTTCAGAGCAGCTACTGTATATGAGGTTTTAAAGTGTTTAAAGAGGATGTAGAGGAAAGTTTTAAAAGACTCTGTGCCAAATTTAATTATGAGCCAAGATCTAATTTCCTGATTCACCTGTGCGTGTTTATCTAACCAACATCAGGCAAAGTTAAAGATCTTCTTAATCACAGAGTTAGGTCCATAATTTGTTGGCTGAAAACACAGTGTTTGCAGTTTTGCTTTTGTACAGCATCACAGATCTTAAATCACACAATGATTGAACTGAACATTGTTTGCTTCTGATTACCTTCATTTTATTATGGTTCCCAGGTTCATGAGTTATGTTTGATTTCTGCTGATTTTGGAATTCCAGTTCTGTTAGTACTCAGAGTGCTCTGATCCTTGGTGCTTTGATTTAAGCATGCTCTCTCTGTTGGGCTGAGATCAGGTCCAATACCCCATTTCTTTGAGTTGAGATACTCTTCTGTTGCTCTTGCAGTACATTGACCAAACACACATTTCCTTACTTTTTGTGCTAAGTTTACAAAACTGAAGACAGAAAGACCCACAAACAAGCAGCAACTCAAGATGGCTAAGGTAAAGAAACAGAATTTGGTGATGTCTGTGGGTTCTAGACTTCAGGCAGTCATTAACTGCAAAGGATTTTCATCCGAGTATTACAAGTAGTTTGTTTAGTATATCTGGTTTATTTTGAGCCTCTGAAAACAGAGGATTATATATAATTCCTAAACAGTTAAAATTTTCATTAAAATCCTTAAATTAAAGCTGAAAGTCTGCACTGCAGTTACATCTTGATTGTTTGAGGGAAAACTGCAGAACTGTGCCTTTGTCCAACAAATTATGCACCTAACTATATGAAAAAAAATGAAGCAATATATATCATGAACTAAGGTTCAAAGTATTTTTTTCCCTCTAAACATCATTAATCTGTTAGAACAAAAAAGGATTGTTTGTATAGTGTTTACCCAGGCTGCTTGCCATGGAGCTCATCTTGGAGGATGCACTGCTGACAGACTCAAAGCGCTGCAGGCCAAAGAGAACAGAATCAGGACAACATGAAACAAAAAAGCCTGTCATTTAAAAAGGTTACAGCTGTGATAGCAGCTCTTTGATCTAAATGATGAACATACCAGTATCTGAGAAGGGTCTATCTGCAGTCTCCTGCACAACACAGTTTACTCACAGTTTGTACAGTGCTGTGAAAGATATTTGCTCCCTTCCTGATTTCTTTCTCTTTTTTTTCTTTTTTTTTCACATATTTGCCATATTTACATGTTTCAGATCAGATTCTGAATGCAAAATGCAGTTTTTAAATGATAATTTCATTTATTAAGAGAAAAAAAGCTATCCAAACTACCTGCCCCTATGTGAAAAAAGAATTGCCCCTTAACCTTTTAGTTGCTTGGCAGCAAGAACTATAATCAAGTGTTTGCAGTAACGGGCAATGAGTGTTTCACATCACTGTGGAGGAATTTTTTTTTCCCCCTCAATAAATGAAATCATCATTTAACAACTTCACTTTGTATTTACTTGGGTTATCTTCGTCTAATTTAAAAATTTGTTTGATGATCTGAAATACGTAAGTGTAACAAATGTGCAAAAAAAAAAGAAGAAAGAAATCAGAATGGGGCAAATACTTCCATAGCGCTGTATACAAAAGATGGATGGGTCTAAAAATTAAAAATTTAGTTTACATTTTTATTGAAAGATTAGTTTATGGATTCAATCAATAGGTTTTTTTTTAATAAAGCATGCTGCTCATTTTATAAATGATGGTGCCATTTAAAGTAAACTGGACAACAACCAAAGTATAACGTATGGCGTGGCTTCCCTGTGACTGATAAAGTACTGTCTGGGGATGCAGTCTCCTCAGCTTCTTTGTCACATCCACACTTTGCTTGTTCAGATCGTGTTTCTTTGAAGCAGTTTTGTTTACTATAAGATCTATTACCAGAAAGGTGGTGTGGCTTTCCTGTTCGTCTTAGTTTTGTTTGCTCATAATATTGTCAAACTAAACAGACAAGCTAATTTAACTGCACTCGTGCATGCGCTGGATGTTGCAGTGAGCTTTCGAGAGAAAGGAGAGTGAACAGAAAAGGATCTGTGATAGTTTCCAAGAAGTGTTGATATGAAGCTGCGCTGACATTTTTCACAACGTAGGCTCTAAATGAGATATTGTAATGCTCATCAAGGTTTAGGGTGAGGCTTTAGATTGACCCTTTGTGAGATAGCATCAACTATTAATATAAAGCAATAAGGAGGTGATGACAGACACACCACACCACATTTATTTAACAAAGAAATCCAACCCAACCTGTTCTTTGTTTTCCACGTTGTGTTACTGATTAAATTTCACTTTATCAAAGGCAATCAGCAGGTACATTAAATCAGAAAAGCAGGAGCCTAATCACATGTCACAAGCTTATTTCAGCTATACATTATTGTTAGTTTAGAAAAACACGGAGCCACGTTTAAATATAAAACAGGGTGACTGAATGCATTAACTGAAGACTGAGTACTCTGTAAATGAATGACAGTTACATAATTAAAATGGACAGTAAGCATCCTTTAGAGAGCATTTCATCTTTCTCTCAGTCTCAGATTAGCTGGCAACAAAAAGGCTTTACATTATTTTTTGCCATTAAATACTTGGTAAACCTATCTTTGCACACTCGTCTTCTCTTCTTTTTTTTCACCAAGATTTAGATGAGAAGATTCACACCATTCTCGTGTCTGTATGTTAAATATATATATATAGCTTCTGAGGCTTGTTTGCAACGTTCTACTATGCTGCTGAGCACAGTGGAAACTATAAAACTATATTTAGTCTCGTTTGAGACAAGGTGAGAACTTCTGTGTGAATGCAGATTAGATAGAGAACAGCCTCACCTGCATGTGACCCTGCGGGCTGGACAAATCAAACATGGAGCTGCTCAGTCGCTCTTGGCCGCCGGACTTCAGATTCCAACCTGGAAGAAAAGATCAGTGGGCTTCTGAAGCGGTTTCAATCCTGAGATAATTACGGTTTCATGCTTCAGTCTGCAGGAATCTGCAGAGAACAAAGTAACATTTTCTTTCTGGTCTGTGCTACCTGGGCTGTGCGGACCGAAGTCTCTCTTCTTCAGTGAGTCTCGGCGGGTCGAGCCGGGGGAGATGTGCTCTGCCACGTGACCCTGGTGGAAAAAGGACTCGGGGTAGTAGATGAAGGGAGTGGTGCCCGCCAGTTCTGCCTTCCTTGCTGCATACGTGCACCGGGCTGAACCTGCACGCAAACAGCACAGCTGGTTGTTATCACATTTTTGACCACATTAGTGTTCTAAGTATTCTCTAGTAAGTATTGCAGCAATTCATCAAGAAACAAAGTGTCTTGATACTTTACAAGCGGATAAGATATGAGATAGTTTTACTGCAGTTTAGGTTCCGTTTGTTCACGGCATGTTATGCAACCTTCATTTGCCTTTTGGGGGTTCTTGTTGACTGACATGCTGTAATCAAAAGTCAATGTTTCCAATTCCGACAGCAGTATTCCCATGACTTCTTGAGCAGGGATCTTTTTGCACACATCCAGCCAATGAATGGGCTACTGGGGAACTGGTTTATCATACTTAACTCATTTGAAGCAGTGCAAGTAAATCAATCTTCTAGAAAGGGCTGCTGAAATACACCAGGGGCTGTTTTTGAGGTCTGAACTTTTGACTGTAATCTGCCTCTGAGGGACCAAGTCAAAGTCAGCACAGTCATATTTGTTGATGCGATATTCCCTGGAATCTGAGTCTGGACCTGAGCTGAGTTTAGTAGAAAATCCTCCCCATTTAGAAGCAGTTCAGGCCAGCTTTGGGCCAGCCTTCATTCTGTATCCCACACCAGTCAAGTGTGCCACCTGATCCTCTTGCAGTAAATCATGAGTCCAGTACAGCCAATCATAATGGGTTCAAACAGAAGTGATCTTTTCTTTATTTTTTCTCTGCTAATTTGAAAGTTATGCTTTTAAGATAAACATAAATCTTGAGTCAGAGTTCATATAAAAATATTTAAATGCTGATATGAGGTGAAACAGAAACCAAATGTTCACTCTCATTACTGGAAGTATCATGTCGTGTTGTGTGTTCTGTGGGGACCTTCCAACACCGTTATGATTTGATTAGCATTATTTACCAGCCCATCCTTTAAGTCAACAGTATCCTCTCACATGCAACAGCTTGTTTGATTCTTTAAATCATAAACATGCCTTAAGACTTAAAATGTACTAATTAATACAGATACATACTCTGTGGCTCGGCCTGCAGATTAGGGTAGCTGGGTTGGATGTAGGAAGCCTTGAAGGTCGGAATAACAAAGGGCACCTCTCTGCCGTCTGGGGGCAGTTTGGAAAGCAGGTAATCTTCAGCCAGTTTCTGTCCAGGGGCTGCTGCTTTGTTCGGAGGCATCTTCAGTGCAATCACTTTAAAACAGAAGAAATGATTCAGTGAGACACAAACAGGTCTGTTAAAAGCTGTCTGATACACAGCTGTGCAGAATGGCGGCTTACCCGGGGTCTCCTGCTCCTGCCCTTTCTTCTTCATGAGGTTCTTGCAGCAGTTTTTGATGCATTCCATAGCTGTATCTCGAAATGTTTAAATGCTGAAATAATAAGTGGAAATTGCATTTCACGTAGTAAGCACTAATACCACAAGGGCTAACAATGAAAATCCCAAAACTCAAAGCCAAAACTTGGTGATGGGACCCACCAAAATTACCCGGGTTTACTACTCGAGACTGCAAAGTTTATAACAGTTTCCTACTCTAGCTGAACAATCAAAGCACTTTTTTCTCTAAAAAAAAAAAATTAATTTGGCAACATCCCACTTTTTGACAGTGCCCTTAAATGTGGTATAAATAACTATGATCCTAAGTTGTGCTATGGTGTGACCACACTTTTCAAATCTGATATATTGCTACAAATTTGTTATTGTTTCACCCCAAACTCCTCAAATTAGGAGCACAGCACACAACACAAAAAATAGTCATTTCAAATACAACAAAACAAAGCCAGAAGTAGCATAAAACATAATCACCACAGTGCCGAAAGAACACATCATAGCGCTCTACAGTCACTGCTTGCTTCAGGGGCAAGTTTTAAGTTAGACAGTGAAAGTGGTCAGCTTAAAACACAAAGTTAAAAAAAAACAACAACAAAAAAAACAAGTTATTTAATAAATCAGCTGGGCTGCGAGTGCATTAAGGGATTTGCGCAGGTGAGACGTTGCCACACACTCAAAATAGCAAATAATCAAACTTTAACTTACCAGATAAAGCGCACACAAATAAAATGTAAACTTACCGACAGACGCGATGCTTTCATTTAAACTTTGACCATCCAGCGCTGCAGTTCGCTCTCACCGGCCGACCGGAGAGAAATGCCAGCGAGCTCAGGTTTATGGCTGCCTTTATTTAGAGGTCTCCCTCCCTCCCTCGCTCTTTTTTCATTCCCGGACTGTCAGTGGCCTGCGCTTCCTTCCCCGAACAGCTATGATCCCAGCGCTTTTCTCGTGTGTGTGTGTGTGTGTGTCTATTTTCTTTTCTTCATCTTCGGTCGACATCCCAACAGAAACTTGGTCATCTCCTGGGATCAGCGCTTACTGACAGATTTACAGTCAACAATGACGTAAATACAAAGAAATCACAAACTCCTCAGGCTGCTGTTGCGCTCCCAAATCGTCGATATTAGGCATATTACCCGCTAATTAATGTAGGCTGATTCTAAAATTTGCTGACATAGGCTGTCCTTAAAATTTGTTCTGTTTGTGCCAGACAGTAAAATGTATATCATTACATTTTTATATATTCCTAGAAACTCAAGTGTGTGCCCAAATCCCGCAAATTTGGTCCATCAGAAATCATTTTAAATGACGTGTTAAAAATGTGTTTCCCCATATTCAAAAGAAGTGCTGCTTTAATGTCCATATTTGGCATCCATATCCCAAATTATGATACCCAAATAAGTGCTGGTATAAATCCATACTTACCCCAAACCCTCAGTTTTGTAAATGTACATTGTGATCCAAAGATTTTTGCTGTCATGCCCCTAAAATGTACTCCTATAATCCCATGTTTTGTTATAGCGTTCCCCACTGAGCAAAAGGTAATGCAGCCCTATAAGTGTGCTCAAATAATCCCTCAAAAATCTTCCTCACAAAAAAAATTGTTAGAATCAAATTATTAGTGTCTGTCCAATTTCCCCAAAGTGTCCACAGAACCGGCTGACGCATTAGTCCAGGAGCCGCCTCATGCCAGGGACAGTTGTGTAGTGAAGACGTTTATTGGTCAAAAAGAAACTGTGATCAATAATTCAGTTAATGACTGGTTGTTACATCATTTCAAATACTGCCTCTGTAAATGCACAATTACACTTCTGCTTCAGATAACTGGCTGTCCTCTTGACAACAAAGATCAGATGAGAGGAAATTTGAGAAGAAATGACAATATAAAAGTCACAGCTTATGTGAAGTGATGAGGAGTCACAGACAACTGGAAAAGCTTGCGTGTATACACTGATACTCAGTGATGATCATTCAGCTGTTGTCAAGTCATTCTCTGAATAGAGGATGTCGGAAATTGTACACCATAAATATCCCTGTGTGTGTGTGTGTGTGTGTGTTGAAAGTCAATATCGCAGTCATAAAAGCTCAGTGTCTATTAAACCAGGGTGGAGATTCCAGCACGGGAATGCCTTCCCATCAGCGGATCTCTGCTGGGTCCTGATGTTTCTTTACTGAGGGTGACATAATGAGGAAAAAAAAAAAGGTAACACGCAAACCATTACATCAGCTGCAGGTGAAAACAGCCGCTTTATGCTTGACTTTCTTTTGTGGCAATAAAGTTCATTTGGGACCCTCAAAACGCATGCTCTGATACAAATATCGTGAGACGGATGATGGAGCTGCCTCTGAAGTTGATGACATTGTTGACGGTGACCATCTCCAAGTCCAGCACCACCTCCTTCGGCCCCCTGATTGGCCGCGACAAGACGAGCGTGGCGCTCACATTACTGGTTTGCTGTAAGATAAAGAGGACAGAGAAAAAGAGGAGTGTGAGGGATGAAGTACAGGAAATACTACTGCTCACGACAGAAGGAATGCATGACTCAGTGCCTGGATATAAAACTTCCAGCAAAAACACAAAAGCACATTCATTTAGAAATCCAGTTAGGAGTTTCTGATTGATCACTATTTAACAGGTTTGTGGATCAAAAGCAACTTCTCAAATCCATTACAAATACTTATTGTGCCATCTACTGGCTGCACTCTGCAACTGCAACTATCAGGTTCTGTCAACTCACACTTTTTGTACGTTCATCCAGAGTGAATTTTATTCCTAATTGATGTGCTTCTTCCTCATGTGACATTTCAAAACGGCTTCAGTGGAAATAGCCCCTTTATTTATTTAAACAACTGACATTAAAGCTGCATGATTTATGTTTCTCAGGCATCTATCCAGAGTTTGTTCATAATCACAACTACAAAAGTGATTGAATTCTGCTTTTAACCAGGATCAAAATTACCATCTTTTTCTTTCTTTCTTTGAGCACAAACTCGAGTCTTTATTTAAAAAGTACAGCCCCAGTTCCAAAGAAAGTTGGGATGCTGTGTACAATGTAAATAAAAACAGAATGCATTGATTTCCTAATCTCATAATCACATAAACCCATAAATCTCATGAACCCATTCAAATGTTTAAACTGAGAAAATACACCATTTTAAGAAAAAGATGAGCTCATTCTTAATTTTATGGGAGCAACATGTCTAAAAAAGAAAAAAAAAGTTGGGACAGCGCCATGTTTACCACTGTATAGCATCCCCTCTCTCTTTTAACAACAGTCTGTAAACATCTGGGAACTGAGGAGACCAGATGCTGGATTTTTGGGAGAGGAATGTTGTCCCATTCTTGTCTAATAGAGGATTCTAGCTGCTCAACTGGGTCTTCTTTGTTGTATTTTTCATTTTATGATGCAACAAAAGTTTCCAATTGGTGAAAGATTTGGACTGCAGGCAGGCCAGTTCAGGACCTAGACTCTTCTACTACGAAGCCATGCTGTCGTGATAGATGTAGTGTGCTGTTTAGCATCATCTTGCTGAAATATGCAAGGTCTTCCCTGAAAAAGGCGATGTCTGGATGGGAGCATATGTTGCTCTAAAACCTACATATAGGCACTAATGTACCCCCATACCACAGAGATGCAGGCTTTTGAGCTGAGCAGTGATAACAAGCCAGATGGTCCCTCTCCTCTTTAGTCTGGAGGATGCGGTATCCATGTTTTCAAGAATTTCAAATTCTGACTTGTCTGACCGCAGACCAGTTTTCCTCTTTGCCGCAGTACATTTTAAATAAGCTTTGGCCCAGGGAAGACAGCAGCTTTTCTGGATCATATGCACATATGGTTTCTTCTCTGCATGATAGAGCTTTAACCTGCATTTGTGGACAACACGGCGAACTGTGTTCACAGACAGCGACAGACTCATGCCTGTTTTTAATGCAGCACCGCCTGAGGGCCTGAAGATCACGGGCATCCAGTACTGATTTTTCAGCTTTCTCCCCTCCACATAGAGAGTTCTCCAGAGACTCTGAATCTTTTGATGATTCTATGTACTGTAGGAGATATTCACAATTTTACATCGATGTGCATTATTCTGAAATTGTTCCAGTTTGTAGATGCAGTTTGTTGCAGATTGATGAACCTCTACTCATCTTAACTTCTGAGAAACTTGAAGATGTTCATTTTATATCCAGTCATGTCACTGACCTGTTGCCAGTTAACAAAATCAGTTGCGAAATGTTCCTCCAGCTGTTTCTTTGCAGTAGTGCTTGCTCTTCCAGCCTTTTGTTCCCCCCCCATCCCGACTTTTTTTGGAACACAATGAGATCTTTTGCTGCCATCAAATTCACACTGAGTTTATATTTTTTTATGAAGTAGTAAAAAGTTTGATATGTTTTCTATGTTCTATTTTGAATAAAATAAGGGTTTCTTTATTTTTAAATTCAGTTTGTATTGGAATGAAAATCGTGTGTAATCTTAGTGATATTTTCTGTTACATGGTCGCTAATCCTAGAGTATTTCAAATAAGCCTACTCGATGTTGCGGGTGAGCAAATCCTGATCATCTCACTCCTCACTCATATGAGAGAGGTCCTCATATGATTAAGTACCATCAAGTAATACCACATGGAACAAATACTACATAACAAGTAAAGGTGCTGCCAGTAACCTTACTTAAATCATCTGAAACATGTAAGCATCAAAATAGAAACACTCAGACCAAACAGATGTGAGTTTGTTACATTATATCATATTAGTGAATCAACAAGACTGATATATGTTGTAGGTGGCCAGTGGGGAATTTTCTATATTGCTTTCTAATCAGTTATAATCTGCATAGTAACTTCTTTTAGATAAAAGTAATGCAGTGAAAATCTTCCTCTGGCATGTTGATATATAATGTATCATATCATATCATTTCTTGAGTGATTCTAATATATTTTGCTGCCTATTAATCTTAAGAATAATGATATTCTAAGACCAGTCCAAGACTGCTTTTGGAAACATCTTTGGTAACTAAACAGTCACAGCTGTGGAGTTTCTGCACTGCATTCTTTTAACAACCAAACATTACTGTCATTTCCTTTCCTGCATGATTCTGCAGTTTCCTTGAATTTCCTCGTCAATCGAGTGAGTTTCTGTGTGTGTGTGTGTGTGTGTGTGTGTGTGTGTGTGTGTGTGTGTGTGCGTGTGTGTGTGTGTGTTGGGGGGGGGGGCTTTTTCATGGTTGTACATTAACTGAAGCTGTTAGCTGCTGTTGGAAACAAGCTTCATTAGCTTCACTTTTGGTATGGCAGATACTTTTACGTGAGACAATACATGAGAATGTTTTCTTTGTCCCTTTAGGTTGCTAATGTGATATTTTTGCTACATTATGCTCCTCTGTCTACCACATCTTCATGTGACTGGATCTCTGAAATACTCACCCTCATGTAAAACTCTCGTCCATCGTTGCCCGACTTTATCTGGAAGATGTAGAAGGCGCCGGGATAGCGCGTGGTGGCCTGCATCTGGAAGATATCCGCAGGCACACTGCGCCCCGACGACAAGTCCATGTGTCTGTACAAAATGGTGAAGGGCTTATCCCTGCAGGCAGGGTTCTCAGCCGAACACATACACTGACTGTAAAGGAGGAGACACAGGCAGTTTTAGGCTTTAGAGAATATATTACAAAAGAATAAGCAGCGAAATACTACTGGAGAAAACAGAGAAGGAAAACTCACTTGTCGCTAACTACGATGTAAGGAGGGTGACACTGTAAAGAATTCAGGCATGTATAGCCTCCCTGGAAATTGAAACACACTTGTGCTGTTGTACAGGTGTTGTTACCAGTGTCACATTCATTGATATCTTTAAAATCAAACACACAACAATGAAAGTCAGTTAAAACATCATCATCAGGAGAGAAACAAAAACAGAAGCTTCAGCAATGTTAATATTAAAGAAAAGCACATGCATGTGTCCTGACTCGAGAGCAGTATTTAAATAAATGACTTAAACTAATGCGTTCAGACTGGAAATGATCTGTTATTGTGTGTGTGTGTGTGTGTGTGTGTGTGTGTGTGTGTGTGTGTGTGTGTGTGTGTGTGTGTGAATTGCACGGTATGCCAGCGCGCACATCTTCTTACCCTCACAACTCCTGCCGTCCTCGTGTACATAATACGCAGGTGGGCAGATGCAGGAGAAAGAGCCGGGGGTGTTTACACATCTGTACTGACACAGAAACTCAGAGAAACTGCACTCATCCAGGTCTGCATGAAGCACAAAACAGAATTAACACTCATCAGAAAAAGACATTAACACCAGCAGCATTCAGGCTTCAAGCTCAAACAAGCCTGCCTCAATATGTCTGTGTCACGGTCCTGGGCCTTTTGCCCAGTGTGTTTGTGTTTTTGAAGTTCTGTTACTGTTGAAGTACTTCTGTTCTGTTGCTTGTTCGTTATAGTTTCTGAGCCCTGTTTTTAGTTTCAGTTACTGACATTTAATTCCTGTTTCCGTATATTCTTCGTGCCATCCTCACGCCGCTGTGTTCCAGTTTCTATGTCGTACCTCTGAGTCCTGGTTCCTTGTCTCGTGCATATCGTATTTTGTTTTGCTCCCTGTGTTGTCACACATCTGCGTTCCTGTTCACCATCACTCAATTAGCAAGTGGGCATGGCATTTGGCATTTAACATTCGCAAGCTAATTACCATTAGCAAACTAATTAGCATAAGTTTGTTAATGCTACCCTAACAATAAGCGCGCCAGGCTGAATTTTTTTTCTGGCTAGAACCCTGCGTAGTTATGGTGCTACAGGCTCAGGCTGCTGGATGACTTTCCATGATGCCCTGAGCATTTCTTCTCCACTCACCTCTTTTCACATGCCACTACTGCACGTCATCAACTTCTGTCCTCTCTCTCCCATAGTTTGTGTTTTGTCTTGTCTCTTGTCTCCCTGTGCTCGCTTCTCCCTGAGCCGAGGAAAAGACCTCTGGCAGAAGCAGAGATCTTTTCCTGTTAAAAGGGTGCTCTTCCTCCACACTGTCACCATGTGCTCATTTTTAGAGACTTGCCTGATTGTTGGAGTTCTCTCTCTAATACTGTAAAGTCATTCCCTTACAATATAAAGATCCTTCAGGTGACTTGTTGTGAATTTGTGCTATATAAATATAAAACTGAATTGAGAATGAATGGGCTGAAATTAGAATAGAATGCACATGGTATTAGTTGCAATGTGTAAGTTCCCCTTTGTTCAGTTGAGTTTGGATTTGTTTAAGATGTTAGTTTGTTATATTGCTTTGTTATTATAGTTGTTTTTATTCTGTCCAGTTCACCTCTTTTTGCCACTTTTTCCAAAAAAAATTATCTTTGTTTCTGATGCTTTACCAGCTCAGTTCCTCACACCACTCCAAAGATAAGATTAATATTTACATATCAAAAGAATAAACTCTTACTCACCAATGCAAGTAGTACCGTCGGATGCCAACTCGAATCCCTCGTTGCAGTTGCACATGTAGGAGCCGTAGGTATTGAAGCAACCATGACTGCAAGGTTCATCTGCACACTCATCCACATCTGGAGCAACAACGGAGGCTGGACGTTAGCAACACTGGGACCGCAGTATGGAAGTGTTTCTCTTTCTGTTAAAAGGGAGTTATTGCTCTGCACTGTGACTTAGTGTTCGTGTGTGTACCTTGGCAGGTCCTACTGTCTGGATTGAGGATGAAGCCAGGGTTACAGGAACAAGAATATGAACCGGGGATATTGGCACACAGCTGCTGGCAGTAACCATAGCGACATTCATCAATATCTGGTAAAAAAAAAAAATTATATATTGTGCTGTAGGTCAGTTTACTGTGAATCTGTGAGCACAAAACATGAAGAGTGCCCTGTTCTTTTTTTGTAAATGAGGGCAAGTACATGCAGGGACTTTTCTGCATTATCCAACAGTGATCATAAAAATGGCATGGTGCTAATACCAACATGTAATGGATGTCTGGTTGTGCATGACCGACCATGCACAGTGATGCAGTGTGAATTTAACTGACTAAAGCGTATTGTGTATGTATGCTGATGTTTAAAAATCTAGCAGGAAAAACCTCACTCACCCTGACACTGTCCACCAAGGAGCCAGTAGCCTTCAGTGCAGGAGCACGTGTAGCCACCTGCTGTATTGATGCAGACCTGGGTGGGGTTACAGTGGTGAGAGTTTGTCTCGCATTCATCAATGTCTGCAACAAAGTAAAAGAGGAGAAAAAAAATGACAGCCTTCTATAAAAAGATGCACAATTCAACAAAATTTAAAAAAAAAGGGCACTCAAAGAGTGATAAGACATAAAATTAGGGCAGAAATAACGGAACAAAAAACAAAAATTAAACAGAGGTTTAGCACATTGACACAAAAAATATTTGCATACATGTTTTTCAGTTACATTTTGGCAGTTAGCCCTTCAAAGCTGCACTTTCAAGGTTTTGTTGACAGTCAGGAAAAGAGTGTAATTTATTACCTTTAATATTTCATCAAGTGAGGTGTGCACTTTTTTTTAATGACATCAAAGCAAGTGGATGAGATAGAAGCGCAGTGATGACACTGATTTCCATGAGGAAGTCTGTTGATTTAATTCCAAACAAGACATTTTGCATTCAGGTTTGACCCTCTCCTTTTCTCTTAGTGGCTGGAGTTGGTGGTTATGTGCCTTGCTCAAAAGTACAGCCACTGGTGAAATATCTTTCCTGCTGGCTTGGAGATTGCAGCAGCAATCTTCCGTTTGAAAATCAGTTTATTCAACACTCACATTTTCACCACCCTGTGCTCAAAAAAGGAACACCTAACCAAACAGTTAAAATTGTAATGCTTATGATTGTTTCTGCACAGGATTACAGATTTCTCAGATTACAATCTGAATTCCATCAACGCTCCTGGATCAGCTCATGCACTGCATCATAATGGCCACATTTCCTTATGAGGACATGACAAATCAAAAATTCCAACTTCTGTTTATGGTTCTCAGACAATGAAGTCACCAATCTCTAGAAAACCGGTGTGGGGAAGTGGGTGGGAGCCTGGTTTTTTTGTTTGAACAGGCAGCTATGATAAGTGATAACGTCTGTGGGACCATTGCCCTTTGTGCCAGCTGGGACCACTGGCCCTTCACGAGGGTGGAGGAGACCCGGAGCATTAGGCCACCGGCCAAGAGCTACACAGCCACGACACCTGCTTACAGTTTCCAGTGAAAATCTCTCTGAATGCCCCTCATCTGCACCCCATGTGTAGAACTTACAGCAGATCTCCAACATATACACACACACACACCCACGCGCGCGCGCGCACACACACACACACACACACACACACAAGCTGCAGGAGCGTTTCAGTTCACCTCCTTATATAGGCTGTTTTATGAGCTGCCCACGAGCTTTGGGGTTGCTGACAATCCTGATCAGCGTCAGAGAAGACATGACAGAGGCTTTGCTTCAAATGGCTGAAAGATGGTCAGATGCAGACGGAAAAAAACGTGAGCAGATAGAGTTTGACCACATATGGCTGCACTAGCCAATGCAATATGAAATGATCATAAAGGATCAGAGTTTATCACTTCACTAGCAGAAAAATATCTTGGTTTCAGATGTGCTGTTGTGCATTTTTGAGTTTATCCACTGGTTTCAAAAGTCTTGGAAATTTTTCTCAAGCCACAGCAGAGCCTGTAATCCCTCGACTCAAGTAAAAATCTGAAAATCCCTAAAACTGAGTTATGAGCGGAAATGAATATTACAGTCCCCAGTGGGATGAAAAATACTGAACTTTAAAGGTATTTTTTCTGATTTAGTAGTGAATAAAAAGCATGCTTAAACGATCTGATTTCATCCATGATCATATAATGACAGTATTATGCTGATTTTTAGCAGGTGCCATGTTTACAATATTAATTTGATGTCTTTGCATGCTTACATGATCTTTCCTGAAACAAATATTGGGCTTTGCATTTATAAAGCTCACCTTGAACACTTTTATTAGGGTCTATTGCATTGAGATGATGTGGTTATATGGGAGTGAAAACTATACAGAGTGAAGTTGTTTAGTGAGGTTTGAGCAAGGCCCTCAATTCCAGTTAAAGGGATAGTTTGTCAGTTTCTCAGTGCTTCTGTGTAGGTCCACAAAGAAAAGAAAAGGCTGGTGTGGAAGAACTTGAATGGTCTACACACATCTGTGCCCTTCACCTTATTCAGCACCTTCAGGATGAAGTTTATCATTTCTATTGTTCCTCCAGGCTGGTGCCATTTGTAACACTGATAGTGTATTATGTCATTAACTCAGAGACAAAACCACATTTGTTACAGGGTCAGACAGGAAGTCACAGTCTGTGCAGTTTCTGTCCTACAGCAGCATCAATCAACAGCTCATTACATCACCGCACCACACAAAGATGCCAGATGCCAGCCTTCAGGGGTGCCTTCACAGAGGCATGCCTGTTCTCTTGGCCTGGCCAGGGCACAGATTTGGCAACATATGACCTCATTTTTGGCACTCGGACGGAGTAGTTTACCCAAACAAGGTTGTGAGCTGATTCCCTCATGGACCTTCTCCCCTACAAAGAGGAAAAAAGTCCATATTTGTGCATGAGCATACTTCTAAAGCTCTCTTTGGAGGGAAAAGACTGTAGTACATATGTACATTTTCCTCTTTGAAGAGCAGTCATGGCTAATTTATCCAAAATGATGGAAAAACACCCTGAATGGACCTTAAGGAACCTATTTTCAACAACTTGTCCCAGCGAGACACACTGAGAAAATTCTGTATAGTGTTTATCTAACAGCTGGGAACTCTTTGAAGTTGTGAAATTAATAAGACTCAATTAAAAAAGATGACATTTATTCACTGTGGAAAGTTAAACGGCCCTCTGGTTTGGCTGGGTGACAGCAGACAGGCTGCTGCACAGAACACTAAAAAATATCTCTCCCTGTGATGTGATGAATTCGTGTGGTCCACTGGATTTCAAGTGAATTTCTAGCCTCTATCTTTTTCCACTTGTGTCACCTCCTTCATAGTGTCACTCTAACGTCCGATGAACAGCAGCAGGTGGCAGATGTCAAGACCCTATTCTGCAAAACATTCACATTTTCAACCTCTGCAGAAATCCAGTAAAGAGGCTCAAGACCAGAAACAGCTGCAGCTGAAGACAGACACCTTCCACCCCTTATATCTTCTGCAAGCAATTAGACACAGGCCACTCTTTGGCCAGATTGGAAATGTAGCAGGGTATCATCTGAAACACTGGCTGATGTGGCTAGCATTGGCAGATCAGTTGATCCGCTGGGATTGTGGTTGAACAATCGTAGTGTGGTGGTCTGGGTTCGAATCCACTTTGGCCCGTGCCTTTCTGTGGGGAGTTTGCATGTTCTCCCAGTGTCTGAGTGGGTTTTTCCCGGGTT
The DNA here is from genome assembly GCA_024447675.2 of Pterophyllum scalare. Classification (NCBI taxonomy): domain Eukaryota; kingdom Metazoa; phylum Chordata; class Actinopteri; order Cichliformes; family Cichlidae; genus Pterophyllum; species Pterophyllum scalare. The sequence goes on along the minus strand of JAMQGT020006249.1, from coordinate 68,036 downwards.
CTCTGGTTTCCTCCCACAGTCCAGAGACATGCAGTTAGTGGGGTCAAGTTAAATTGGCTGTAGGTGTGAATGGTTCTTTGCCTCTCTGTGTTAGCCCTGCAACAGGCTGGCGACCTGTACAGACTGTGCCCTACGACAGCAGGGACAGAATGGAATGGATGGATCTCCACACTGATTGTGAATTTATGGATAATTATACATCTTCAGTCCCCAGAACTGCAAAATCAAAAATAAAATTCTCTGTGCAACATGAGACGCAGGGGCATTGTTTGATTCTAAGGGATCCAAAAAAAAAAAAAGGCTGGGCACTAAATGCACATCCGCACTTGTGGTTACATTCCCTGCCTTTGATGAATGAGCGCAAACACTGACCGACTATGAACAATCAAACAAGTGTTTTGTCAGGCCGGTGTAAACAAATGACTGAAAACAATCACCGGCTTTGAACTTCTGGAGACTTCTGATAAACAAGAACAAAAGACTTGGCTCGAGCAATGTTTCTCTCATTTTTTAAAAAAATTGGCTTGAAGAGAAGAATTATGAAGTTGTCAGCAGAACCTCTTATGAGTCAGTCATGTATGACTGAACTGCAGCTACAGGAGCTGTCCTAAGCCCAGAGTTAATACTTTCTGCATGCACAAAAATGCAAGCGTCCAAGTGACATCAATTTCCAGTGGATGCAAATTTCATCATCAAAGGGTGCACACGAGACTCTGTGCAGACAACCACATACCCTCCAATTTATCAAAATTTAACGCAGCGACTGGCAGAGAATTTCTAGAGGAGGAACTGCACAGGCTTCTTCCAAATGGACAAAAAGGTAGTATAATAAGAAAAACTGTTCCTGATGTCAGCAACTGCCCATTAGCATCGATGTGTAAGTATAATCTTGGCTTAAAGCAGCTGACCAGACCCACATGGAACAAATGGAAAACAAAATCAGACTGTTAAGGACATACAGTACATTTCTTCCAGTACTGTAGTAAAGTAAAATGTTAAGTTGCAATACTAAAGAGTGAAGAATCCAAATTTGAAATTTTTGGTTCAGATTTTTGTAAATATGTACAGAGGTCAGGAGAGAGGTACAACAGTGAGTAACTACAGCCATCTGCATTTCAGCCAGTGGTTTGGGGATCTTGTCAAAATTGATGAAATTATGAACACATAAAAGGACCATCAGATTTTGATCCACCATGCAACACCATATGGAAAGTTTCTGATTGGCAACAGCTTCATTTTTCAGCATGACAATGACCCCCCCAAACACACTGCCAGTGCAGTAGAAGCAACCCTGGATAGTCACTATCAGTCATGGATTGGCCTCCCAAGATCCCAGACCTTAACATTACTGAAGCAGTGTGAGATCATCTAAAGCCAGCCAGCATTCAAAGAAGAGCATTGGATGTCCTTCAAGAAGCCTGGAGAACTATTCCTGAAGGCTATATAAAGAAACTACAAGAAAGCTGCCTAAGAGCGTTCCGATTGTGTTGAAGAATAGGGGTGGTCATACCGAATATTGACTTTCAAGCTCATTAGGATGTTGCAAACTCAGTTTTTGCCTTATATGCTGCATTTCTGTGTATGTTTGCACATTTCAATAAATCACTGCACCTATTTCCTATTTTCCTAGCAAACTGTAAAGAAATGAGGGGTGGCTCAAAACCTTTGCACAATACTATTTTCTGCTAATACTAGGATATACTATACTAGTTTAAATCCTCCACCAGTGAGATCAAAACTGCAGACTCCTACTAACCGTTACAGGTGCCATCTTCTGCAAGAGCATATCCCAGGATACATTGCGCAGTACTCCTCACTCTGGGGTAGCTGGGCTCCACAGATCTTGGGGGACCCGGAATAAAGGTGTCTTGAAATCCAGCTGAGGGGTCCGGGTAAACCGGCTCAGGCGGTATAGCTTCCGGTCTGTAAGGCTGGTTGTACAAGCTCCTCGGGATGCACAGGTAACCTCCGTTCTGGTTCACACAGCGCATGTCTCCCCGGCAAGCATCTGGCAGGATACGGCACTCATCCACATCTGGAATACAGAGCAGTGCACTGATAAGAACATTCTTGCATCCAGAACATGTGTGAATCTTGCTACATCCAATCCTGGTACTCTGGGATTTGATTTTCTTGCACACACACTGTGTTTGCATTCCAGACACGCCTGTTAATGCTATAAATGTAACTTTTCACAATAAAAGGCCATAGGTGTGATGCCACTCACCTATACACTGTCTTGTCCTGCGCTCAAATGCAAAACCTTCTGTGCAGGTCTGAAGAGAAATGATGAAAAATGTTGTTTGAACATGTTTGATTCAATGCATTGATCTGCGTCTAATGCGAAAAATATGGGTTTGATGCATTAATAAAAGAGTTGAATACATTATATCAAAGATGCATTCACATCTTTACTGCTTTTGGGGTGTCAAAATAAGATTTCAAAGCATCTTTGTGGTCGATGATGACGGCTTTAGACTAAATGGATAAATTCCCTGAAGGTGTTGCGTTACCTGTCCGCACCCAGGCTGGACACAAAGCAGAATAAATACCAGAGCTGTCAGCATCCTGCGAAGAGGAAATTTTAAGTTTTTACGCTCTTCTCGCAGAAGAAAGCAGGAACTTGATACAGACATTCGTCACATATTCATTCAAACACGTAACTTAAGCAAAAACAAGTCCGTTACGCAAAAGATGACTGCGAAGAAAATAGAGTGCAGGCTACTGACCTTGAAGAAGAGCAAAACCTGAAGTCACGTCTTTCTAAATGCATGGTTTACGGCTCCAACTGAGCTCTCTCAAAGTAACGATTTAGACGACCCGTAAATTCGAATCCCCTCGCCACTACTCAGCAGGGCTCTCACCACCACCCCCAACTATGCGCCTTTACGCGAAAGCCGACACCAGGTTTTCATTAACCGCTGCCTGGTCGAGCTTCGGTACATTGACCAAGTGTTGGAGGAATGCTTTTTCAAAATGGACTGTTCTGCTTCTGCCCCCGCTCTGTCGGCGCTACAGATTATTTAGCAATGCAAATTAACGGGCCCCCTCCGAGCACTTTCCCAACAGCTGGATTCAATCAGGAGAGCCAGCCCCCTCCGGTCAGAGCGCACGGAGACAGCGGCCCCACAGCGGCGCGCTCACTCCGACAAGCGGCTTCTCCTGGGCGATTAGGGGACAGAAAAGCATGCAGCTTACACAGTGTTTTCTAGAGATATAAACAGCTCCCCACCCGAGCTCAATGACATTTCACATCTGGCGCAGCCAACGTACGTATCCACGCTGTAGTAGCCACATCTGGTTCAGATACCTATATGCTACAATTTTGCGTACGAAAATAAAAGACAAGATGCACACCAGCATGGAGTCAGCAGTGGTAACTTTATTTGATTTAAAATTCCAATTAAGTCACGGGTACTAACCTTAATTAAAGCTCACCCAAGTCCGAGGTAATCCAACTACATTTGACGACAAAGAGTTTCAGATTTTACATTTACAAAAATTATTTTCGAGGCTTTACAGTTTATACATTTTTTTCATTACACCTGGAGAAACCCTGTAACATTCCTTCCGCAGCGGCTGATTGATGTCTATACAAAAAAAAAGTGTAGAGCAACTTCTGGCTGCTCTTGTCCTTTGAAATATATATATATATTTATATTAATCTTTTACAATCCTGATTATACAACTATGAGATTAGGAAAAAACACAGGCACTTTTACTTCCACAACATCCTTAGTGCCTATAAATAGAAAAAAAAAATCACCCATTTACACACACACACACACACACACACACATATATATAAACTATATAATAGTACTGTACTTGAACATAAGAGCAGTCTCAAGCTTCTGATCAACCACAGTCAGCAGTTAGAGCCATAATTACAACGCTTATTGCATATCACAGTCTAGCCGTCTGGAAAAGACAAGATTTCTGCAGAAATTTCTTTATGCTTTTAACAGATGTACTGAACCACATAAATCTCTATGCAGGCTGCTGCTGCCAGAGGGTTTTAGGCAAGTCCTGGATATAAAAAAAAAAAAAAAAAAACAGCTCACTGTATTGTTGCAAAGATAATAATAATAATAAAAAAAGGGTACAACAAATAAAAATGTGTTCCATGAAGGCTGTTTCCTCTTGCTAACAGAGGTGACAATTAGATTCAACCGCCATGTACTGCACTGCACACACGGAGCTGAAAAAGGTCACTTGTGTTCAGATGTGGTGCGATAAATAAAAATCAGAATATAACTCATGACCAGATGAACAGTTTCTTTGAAAACTCTCACTCTGAATGACTCAAAAACTTGAAACTGCTCTGATCTTGCATCCTTTTTGAATGACCACCTAACAATAACGTGTGGGAAATGCTTTCACTGATGTGTAAAGGGAGAGCCTGTTGCATAGAACAGTAATTGCAGTGAAACAGAATCCTTAAAAAACAAACAAAAAAACTTCAGTTTTAATCATCTCCCTGAAACAGTAATATTAAACCTTTATGAATACTCTGCTCATTTATTTTACAGGAAATAAAGAAAGCAGCAAAAAGCAGCAGATCTGCTCCAAGGTCTCAGTCTGTGTAGCGTAAAACTCATGTTGGCTAAATTAAGACTGTGTGGCATTCCTTATGGGGCCGATCACTGCTTTAACAAGTCTTTGAGCACGGCTCCAGCACTGGCCTCAGCTGAGACTGGCACAGGAGTGAAGGTGGGCAGAGTGTCAGAGATGGGCTTCATCAGCAGGTGACCTCCTGAGCCCCCGGAGCCGGAACCAGCCAGCAGCGGCACTGCTGCAGAGCGAGGGGCCAGGAACGGATTGGAATCTCCAGCTCGCTTGAGGGAAGCTGCAGCTCCTAAGGCGACAGAGGCTTGAATTTAAATAAAGTGTGACGTGTTTACAGAAATAAAGAGTAAGGAGTTCTTTAAAGTGGGCCATTTACCTGTGGCCGTGCTGGAACCACCACCATTTGTTCTTCCCGGAGGCGGGGCGCTCAGAGGCTTGATGTCATGGACTGGAAGCTTTGGTGCAGGCAGAGAAGGAGTCGACTCCATCTCCAGGAATTTTACAAACATCTCTGAGAAGGACTGCAATAACAAGGAAGATAACAGTGAGTGAATGAAAAATTTTACTAATCCAGATGGGGAAATTCCAGGCCCAATGTAAAGAGCTAGCTTCAGAGTGGAAGTTTAAAAGAAAAAAGTATTCTCTGCTTCCATAAATGTGTATTCCTGCAGAAACGCCGGCATATTCTGAATGCAGGAAGCTGAGTCTTTCATTGTTAGGAACAGTGGCTGTAAAAGATATTATTTATTAAAAATGTTATCACATTTTTATGAACCAATATTTTGCAATGAATAATTTCTTACAATTTTCTGAAAATGGAAATGTAAAATTAAGTTTTATTTAATAAACTGCATGTTGCAGTTTCACAATGTTTACTTACTTCCCCCATATTAGTATAGATTTCACTACAAAGCTGATTCTCTGTTGTGTGTGAACAAGTTACGTTAATGCTTGGAAAATTTATGAATTCATATTTACACATTTTGAGCGCAAGTTTGACTTTGATGGATACATTTACTAATAAAGATTTGTTTCAAGCTTCTCTGAGCTTTAGAAATGAAGACCTTGGGTGGAGCAGGTCTGCAGGTTCATGTGTGGTCTTCTGTCAGAATTATTTCATTTGCTTATTTATTCATTTTATTTGATCCTATTTGTAATTGTGGATATTATGCTTTTATTCTTTTCTCATTCCAAACTTTTTTCCTGGGAAACCTCAGAAAGCATGTCAGTATTTCTCTGTAATGAGTCCTGTATCAATGCTATGCTTTGTGGTGATGAAAGACAGTCCAAGGAGTTGGACCATTTACATGTGACCTTCCTCTGGGTCCTATTCTTCAGAGGAAAATATATACAGTAAGAACTGTGTGTCGTTTCTTACCGAGTTGAGCCCGTGGCCACTGGTGGGTCTCTGTGGAGTGTTTGGGACACTTTGTGCTCCTCTGCCTCCCAGCCAATTTGAAACCCATCCGGTAACACCGTGGCCCCTGTCCTCCTCCAGCATCTGCAGAAGAAGTGTAGATAAATATTTGGGATTTTTAGAACAAATACAAACATACTTTATCAAATACACAAAATAGATCATTAACCCTTATTTACAAAACAGTAAAGAACAGTGCTGGCACAGAAAACTTTACACTGTTGGTTTAGGCCATTTTCAAAAAAGCTGTTTTCCTTTCAGGGAGTGCCACAACTTTTTGGAAAGTTACCCCTTAATCATTCACTCCAAGTCCACACATTTAGAAGAAATCTTATCATTCACTATCACACAGTCATACCTAATCATAATCATCAGTCCTCTGGCAAGATTTAGCTGGATGGACCCCATTATAGACTGTACGGATGACAGCATTAGGCTTAAAAAGGGACTAGAAAGTGGAATAGCTGCCCTACTGAGACAGATTCTGAAAACTTGCCTGGTTTTGTGGGACACTTGGCTGCCATAAACACGAGTTGAGTGGAAAATTTAAACAGAATTAGCAGGAAATGAAGAGATGAGAAAAAAAAAAAGAATGATTGCCAACACAATAAAAATGGCTCTTCTGAGGAGTTGTAATCGCATTGCCCCTCACTCTGTATCTGTTTTCCTTTAAGAGGGTTGAGTAATATACTTTGAGTACTCTGGCGGGATTCCCACAGGGCTCCCGCCAGAAGATCTGGACAAGAAAATTTTTTATTTTTTTTTCCAGGGCTGAGCTCTGAGAGGACTTTCAGGGACTGCTGGAGTCAAAGAGACTGTTGGACAGCTTTGTGGTTGACCAAACTGTATCTGAAGGACATGATTACCCAATTTAATCCTGTCAAAAAAACTAAAAGAGTCCTGTTGACAAAGTGTCAGAGTGACCTGTGACAGAGAATGAAAACAATGGAATCAGCCATTGCAGCATAAACTGTGAAGCATTTAAAAAAAAAAAAAAAAATCTTACACAGCTGCAATTAAGCTACAATCAATATTTAATTGAAAATTAAAAAGGTTTTAAATTTATGCTCAACTTGCTGGAGTTTCTTCTAAAGAATAAGTGTTACTGTAGAAAGCTATACTGTTCAAATCCTGATGGACAAGGGAGTGCAGAACGTTTTTTTCCCCTCCTGCAGAAATTCTCTTCTTTTCCTACTGGTGCATTAGTCTCCACCCGTAGGTGCTGTCTGGGAGTCCCATCCCATCCGTGGAAGGATAGAGATTCTCATGAACTCGTGCCTCCAGCATTTACATTTTGTATATGAAAGGGCTTTTCTAACTTTTCTGTGATCATTATTTCATCAAAAATGTAAATATCTCCAACAACACTGGTTGAAATGCAGTCCCAAACCATGACAGAGCTTCCACTGTGTTTTACAGTTGGTTGCAGACCCGCATTCTTGTACCTCTCTTCTGACTTCCTCTGTACTCGCTGATGTGACAGCCAAAATTTCAAATTTGGATTCACCACTCCATCAGACCTGTTGCCACTGATTTCCAGTCCAGTTGTTTAATTTGGCATACCTCAGCCTTTTCTCCTTGTTTCCCTTCCTTAAGAATGGCTTCTTGACAGCCACCCTTCCACTGAGACTGTGGCAGCGGGTGCGGTTTTGGCTCAGCTGCAGTGGGAAAAAGGCAGCGGATACTTCAGGGGTTCAGTGTTGAGGAAAAGCTGAGTGGCACAGCTGTCGAACATCTTCTAATCAGTCTCTTCTAGTTATGCAGTAGCATGCCAGGCCTGGACACTCCATGGAAGCACAGACAGCAGCTGGTGAAGCTGTGGGCACAATAAGCCTGGTCCTGTGTGCACACAGCCATGCTAGGCTGTGCCGAGGGCACACAAGAGTGTAACACAGTGCTAGAGTGTATACTGTATACGTAAATTAAATAGTGAGCAAATGTGAAAACTGAGTGGGTTTGAGTGCGTTAGTGAACCCACAGTAGACAGAGCCGTGCTACAAAGAGCATTTCTGACGAGGCTTTGGTGAACAGTAGATGGATCAAGTGCATCTCTCAGGTCCTGTGTCAGGTCTTCGATGGATTTTTTTTTTTTCCTATTTCTTAATGACATGACTTTCAGATTCTGTTCATCTGCTGTAGATAGTTTTTTTGTGGCCTGCCACTTCTTATTTTGACCTCCATTATCAAAGCTCAGCATAGTGTGCGGTGTGTTCTTTAAAGAATATTGAGGAAACTGGACAAGTGTTATCTTTAGCTTAATTTATTAAAAAATGCCATGTGGGAACAAATGATGTATTTTTTTACATGCTGCTAGTAACAAAGTGCCTAAGGACACAATTTAACTTGGTTCTTTGCCAAATTGTCTGTTATATGTATACACAACACTGATTCATCCCTAGAGTTTGGTGCCTTTTAATGTTTAAATGATTCATGGGACAGTGTTAAGTGGCTAAACAAAATAAAAACAGTCCTCTGGAAATGCTCAGGTACAAGGACTGCAGTCAAAATGAATGAAAAAGCAGCCAATGTCCAAAGAAATACTTTGGAAGACCTTCAGAGAACTGGAGAACCATTGCCCAAGAGCACTTTAAAAATAATTCAAAGAAAGTCTGGCTCCTTGGATCCTAAATCCTTAAACACATAATGGTTTGGCAAATAGTCAACATTCAAGTCTTTCAATGTGTTTAGTATCCATTCATGTCATTTATTTATTAACCATGCTCACCGACGGATGCAGTTATGTAATTATTGTGAGTCCAGAAATCTCTCACCTTTTCAACATCTTCTCGGTTCAGTCCCAAGACACTTCCCATGAGCTTCAGCACATCGGCACGCTTGGTTTTGGGTGTGTGGAAGTATCCCAAAAACAAGTTACGCATCAGGACCCTGCAGAAAGAACAACATGAGCAACAATGTTGGGTGATGATGTAATTCAAGGTTAAAAAAAATGTGGCTATGATCCATTTTTATGCAGCTGCATCAACAATACCCAAATCTAAAATATATCAGTCTCAAAGTTTATTTATAGTACAAAACATTAAACTCGCTAAAAGGATACATTTCTTTTCCATAAATGCTGCAGTCCAATTTCTGGAAATTTAGTACGGTTTAGAAGGATTTATGTAGCTAAAGATGGAAAAAGTCTTTTTTCTCTCCCCACAATCCAGAAAGAATCGCTTAATCCTTCAGTTTAAATGGAAAAAATAATTCTATTTTAAGTCACATGGTTCTCACTTGATGTAAACTGCTTCAATCATAAGCTTGATCCTCTCAATTTCAGTTTTCAAAGAAGAAATGAGAACCTGAAACTCGGGAGATCTAGCTTAGAAATTTAAAACATTCCACTGAAAACAATTGAAATTTTTAATCATAATCTAAATAAACTGGATAAAAGAACTAAGATTTAACAGAAATAAACTTACTTGTCTATCTTTCCCTCTGTGCTGTTCAAAAGGTTCATGAGTTTCCTCTGCGCCTCCTCCAGCATCTCCTGTCTCACATCCACTGCAACACACACACACACAGTTGTGCATCAACATCAGCATTCCAACCATAGTGACATGTTTTACTGCTGCTCTAGGAGACTCCCTCTAATCCTTGTTAATGAAATAATATGTCTACTGCGCACACACACACACACACACACACACACACACACACGCACACACACAGAAGATTTTAATATCTCGTTTCTTAACAGATGTAACCACAAATGGCTTTAATCGTCTTATAAAACATGAGCAAGAAATTGTGCTATTTTGTATGAAATACATCTCACAAAAAACAAGAATGTGTGTTTTCTGGCTACCAAAGTGGGAAAATATACCCAACCCCAAAAAAAACGAAACAAATAAACAAACAAAAAAAAAAAACAGGGCAAAGATGAAAAAAAAAAAAGATTCAGAAAAACTTTCAGGAGAGCTGTTAGTGTTGTGAAATGATCTGGGTTCACAAAGATTGCTGGGTATTTACTTTTCTGAATTTCAGATATGGTTCAAATGACAGGCACAAACTAGAGCAATGCAGATCAGACATACCAAAGTCACTGGTGTGACAGCTATTCAGTGCATTCTCACAGCTAATTAACTATTAATAGACGTCATGTAAATTTTCCTATAGGTTACTGATTTGTAAAGAAAACATAGACACTCATATCAGGTCTGGACAAAGCCAGACAAACAGCGAGAGAGCAGTGAAAAGCAAAACGGTCTGAGAATTTCCTGTGATGTAATGTTCATATCAGATAGGAATGAAATCTGCTGCTGAGTGTGAAACAAATAATGGATTCCCAATTGGGTGGAGATTACGGTTTCACTTATTTGGTTCTTTATTTGGCCTATGAAAGGGCGAAAGGTCTTTCTTCAAAGGCTGCCAGGCAGATGCCTTCCATAAGATCTTTACAATGTTACGCAGCAGTGCTGTGATCTTTAAACCAAGCAAACCAGCTTTAAAGACATTTATTTTATTACAAATCCATGACGACGGCTTCATTTTTTAGTAAACCTGGAAAGTTGAGCTTTATACCGTCAGATAAAACAAAGAAAAAAAAGTGACAGAAGTTGGCAGGTGAAAACACTTGGCTGCACCTCACCTTGTTTTTTTAGCTCCTCAATTTGTTCCTCCTTCAGATCGAGCTGATCCGTGAGACGAGATGCTGAATCTAGAGCAGTGTTGGCTTCATCCAGGTTCATCTGACAGAGGGAGCAGCATTAAATAACCTTTGTCTTACTGATTTGTGTTAAACTGTGACATCAACTGTCCTCAAGAAATTTGTGGAAATTTAATAAAAACTATATGAAACTTTTTTTTTTTTAAACCCTTGTTGTTGGCTAAATCACAGGTGTGATTCTCTGATAAGTGATTGACTGGTGGTTTACCTGGAGAGCAGATGCTTGGTCCTCCAGTTTCAGAGCTTTTCTTTTCCACTCCCCTTTCTCCTTCTTGTGCTTCTCAAGTTCTGCTGAGTACATGGCTTTCTCTTCTGTTGTGAAAGTAACAATAAAAAGCATTACTACAAGTAATATAAAATGTTATCGCCAGGCACACCAACTGCAAAGTGCTGTCAGAAAAACTTAGTTCAAAATATTCCAGCATTACGGATACAATCAGCCTGCAGGAATCTCCACCAAACATGCAAAGATCACTTTGAAGCCCTCTGACTTGCCTTGTTGGAATTGTTCTAGCACCATCTGCAGGTTGGACAGTGACACTGCATACTGGTTGACTTGTTCCTGAGAGGTTCTGAGCTGGGCCAGTGCATCGTCCCGCTGCTTCACCACCCCAATTAACTGCTCCTGCAGAGACTCCACCTGCATGCTGGCCTGTTGGCTGAAAGAGAGGACAGGTAGAAACACAAAAGGAATTACATTAAAATCATTTAAAAACATTTTTTGCAAAACATTTTCAACTATGCTGGACCCACGTGAAAGTCGTAGTTACATATACAGCAAGAAATAATCTGAACACAAGGATTTAAAATTTTGAACTGGAGGAACATTTTGAATATCACTTGATATCAGACACACACAATTTAAAAACACAAACCTTATCAGTAAGGATATGCAGTCACTGGTCACTACTAGGTACATCTGTTTAACCGCTTGTTAATGCAAATTTCTAATCAGCCAATCAGATGGGCAGGAACTAAGTGCATTTAGACATACAGGCATGGTCAAGATGACCTGCCGAAGGTCAAACTGAGCATCAGAATGAGGAAGAAAGGTAAATCAAGTGACTTTGAACATAGCATGGTGCCAGACAGGGTGGTCTGAATATTTCAGAAGCTGATGATCTACTGGGATTTTTCCCACACAACCATCTCTAGGGTTTACAGAGAATGATCTGAAAAAGAAAATATCCAATGATCAGGAGTTCTCTGGAAAATGCCTTGTTGATGCCAGAGCCCACAGCAGAATGAATGCTTTGAACTGATAGGAAGACCGCAATAACTCAAATAACCACTCATTAAAACCAAGGTATGCAGAAGAGCATCTCTGAACACACAACATGTCAAACCTTGAAGCAGATGGTCTACAGCAGCAGAAGAGCACACTGGGTGCCACTCCTGTCAGCTATGAACAGGAAACTGAAGATACAATTCACATGGGCTCACCAAAAAAAGACAATATAAGACTGGATTCAGCTACAACATCCAGATGGTAGGATCAGAATTTGGTGTAAACATGAAAGCATGGACTCAGTCCTGCCTTGCATCATCAACTGCCTTGATGGTGCCATAATGGTGTGGGGAGGTATTTTATTGGCACACTCTGGGCCCCTTAGTACCAGCTGAGGATTGTTTAAATGCCAAAGCTACTTTAGTATTGTTGCTGATTAAATCTGGCTTGGGACCAAATTTTTTTAAAAAAAAGCATTGATTGACCTAAAAAGTAGGCTCCTATCATCACAGCAAAGTAAAATGTAGTTGACAGGTGTGACCTAAACCAATTTAGTAACAAGTCACTAAATGGCTAAATCTATTTTTTTAAACCAGGTTCATTAGGTAAGGCCAAAGAAACCAGAGCAAAGAGTGAGGGGGGGGGATCACTTCCATTGACATTTGCACAAAGATGTCAACTAGTTGGTCAAACAACATTTTTGTTTGAGGGAAAATATATAAACCAATTATAGAAAGTATAGAGAAGTTCCTGGTGATTTTATTGGTCCTTAATCTTCTATATTAACCTCCCTTCAAAACATACACGGCAGTTTTATGCTAACCTGGCATTTTCCACAGCACTTGAGGATGTGGCCAGTTTCTCGTCCAGCACAGCCACCTTCCTGCGCAGCTCCGTCTCTCTGTCCTCTGCAGCGAGGGCTTCTCTTGTGTATGAATCTTCAATCTCCAACAGGTGATTACGCAACCTTTCCAGCTCCAAGTTTAGGCGCTGCTCTTTATCTCTCATATGCTGCAGCTGTAAACAACAAAAACAGAGTAACTTATGTAGGTGTAGCAGAATGCTATGTCTCATCACCAAACTGTAATATTTCCCACTTTATTATACAGGGTTACAGCATATATGATAGTACAATGGTTGGGCAACATGATGAAGCACAGATACTACACTGCTCAACAAAAAACAATTAAGGAACACTTCAGATCTCAATGGGAAAAAAAATCATGCTGGATATCAATATGTAGTGAATATAAAGTTCTAATACAACCATAGTTAAAATTAAAGCCAGTGGGTGAATACTGTCCCCTTACCTCAGTCTGTAATGCCGATGTCTCCATTTGCTTCTGCTTGAGCGCCATCATCACCTGATCCCTCTCCTGCTGAAATGTCACAGCTTTGTCCTGCATGGACTTCACTTCATTCAGGAGCTGATTCAGCTCACCAGATTTACCCTATGTGAGATAATTAAACAGAGTAAATTATAAAAGTAAATGTTTAAAGAATAAATGACAAAAAAAAAAAATCCAACAAAGATTCCTGTCTAAAATGACATTTGTGGATAAATTTCATTACGAACTGGTGCTGGTATAGAATCCTACCACCAAAAGAAACGCTTGAAATTCAGAAGCTATAGCAGAAAGTCTCTACTCAAAGTACCATATTTTGCTCTACAGTAACAGCAAACAAAAAGTAACTGACCTGCTCTTTGTCCTTGAGCATCTTCTCCACAGTGGCAGACTTTTCGCTAATTGCACTCAATTCAAACTCCTTCTCTCGCAACAGAAGGGAAACCTGCATGTTGGTTTCCTGCAGCGCTCTAAACTCTGACTCCTTTTCTCGTGAGCGTGCAGCTACCAGCTCATTCTCCTCCTTAAGCTTCTTCACGTCCATTTCGAGGATGAGAGCACGCTCTTTGAGGTTGGTCACTGCCTGCTTCAGCACCTCATTGTCATTCTCACGGTTACGCAGTGCCTCACTCACTTGAGCTAGCTGGTCTCCTTTGCTTTTGATGAGCAAGTCTTTCTCCCTCACAGACCTCTGCAAGGCCTCCAGTCTCTCTCGACCTGTCGAGCTTGCTCGGCCTGATTTCTCTGCTCACTTTCTGAGGCAAATGCTGAGTTGGAGAGGCGATGGTTGGTTTCTTGAAGAGTCCTGATTATGTTTTCCTTCTCGGCCAACTGTGCCTTTAGTTGAACAACTTCTTGCTGCAGCTTCTCTATCTTTTATACCTGAATCTGTCTGGTGGCTTGAAGCATCAACAATTAGAGAGGAACCACTAGATCGAGTGGCTACGACTTCAGGTGTCTGCCCAACACTGTCCAGTTTTCCTAACAGTACATCCTTGGTGCTGCTGAGCTGGGTAATGGTTTGTTGGACCTGTGCAAGTTCCACACTCAGACTTCCCAACCGCCTCTCCTTCTGCTCATAACTCTGGACCAGGCGAGCGTAGTCCACCGAGAGCTTTGAGCTACAGTCACTGTCAGCAGAAACCTGACTCTGTAGTTTGATCAGCTCCTCATGCAACTGAGCTGACTCGTGCTGCATGTTCTTGACTGTTGTGATGACCTGCTGCTTCCACTCCTCCATCTTCTTCACCTGTTGCTTCAGTGTGTCCCTCTCCTGAAGTAGCTCTTCAAACTGGTTGCTGCTGACCCCTCCAGAGCAAGCACCAGGCTCTCCTCCTGTGGACTGCAGGACAGTCACCAGTGTTTGGCACTTCTGGGTCAAAGCATCGATCTCTATGTCCTTCTCCCTAATAATTCGAGACAGGTTCTGAATGGTCTCCTTGAACATCTCCTGGCTTCCTGAGGGATCACTCATGTTGGAGAGGCGCTGATTTTCCTGCTGAAGCTTCAACAGGGCTGCTTCCTTTCCTGCCATGATATCCATGAGGCGGTGATAGTCAGATCGGAGCTGGCTGTTCTCTCTGGTCTTCTCATTAAGCACAGCAAGCACTTGCTCTCTCTCCACAGCGTACGCCTGTAACTGCTGCTGTAAGAACATGACATCCTGGCTGTGACCTCCTCCCATGGAGACTCTGGCATGAAGCGCTTGAATTTCCAGATCCTTCTGCATGATCATCTGGGACAGTTTTCCCACTTCATCACGAGAAACCACCAGCTGATCCAGCTGCCTGGTCAATGAGAGGTTCTTCTCATTCAGCTGGCTGATCTCAGTCTCTTTCTCCTTGATGCCCCTCACCAGTCTTTCTATATCTACCTTAGAAAGGTCGTGTTTCTCATTGCCATTCTCCTGATTTAGAGTCTGGGTCTTGTCCTCCTGCAAGATAACCTCACCCTGCACAGATGGCGAGTTGGCTCGGCCCTGACTCTCACTGAGCTGATCTACCGTTTGCTGGAGGCTGTTTATCTCCTCATCTTTGGCCTGGACTGAGTCTGTCATAATTTAGTGTAGTCTGCTGATGGTGCGCACGGGCCTGTTCAAGCTCACTCTGCTGAGCCTGCAGAGCACTGTTGAGACAGAAGGAGAGAACCTTGCTGTCCTTCAGTGGTTCTCCTCAGAGTTTGGGACCTCCTCTTCCAGGGCATTCCGGAGGACTTGAGCTGGGTGATCTTTGTCTCCAGCTCGGTGATGATGTCCAGAGTCCTGGGCTCAGCCAGAGGTTGAGGTCTGCTCTGCTGATCCCTGAGGCGATCAATCTCCTCTTTCAGATGGCTGTTCTCCTCCTTCATACCCCCCAGCTGTTTATCCTTTTCATCTAGTGCCTGTTTGAGAGTCTCAACTTCCTTGGTGAAAACTGAAACTTTGTTATCTAGCTCCATTTGTAAATCTGCAGCATTTTGTTTTATAGTCTCCATAAAGACATCCTTCTCTTGCAGCAAATCCGTCAGCTGCTTCTGCCCTGCAACTGTGATCGAAAGCATCTCATTGGTGTCTCTGTGGTCAGCTGCCACCTGCTCCATATCTCTCTTCAGCTGAGCGATCTCCATGTCTTTCTCCTGGTTTAGTTTGATGGCACGTTCATGCTCAGTCTGTAAAGCAGAGGCATCCATGGATCGAGCTCGAGTTAACTCCTCGATGGTCTGCTGGTACTGTTTTACCTGTTGTTTTCGTGTGTTCTCAGTCTGCATCAGTTCACCTTCAAGCTGATTTTTCTCCAGTTTTAAAGCTTCAATTCGAGTATCCTTCTCCCTCACAACCCTGTTCAGAACAGTCTGGTTTTCCTTCAGCTGCTTGGTTAGTTCTTCCACTTTACCCAAGGTCTGCTCATTATCCACCTTCAACCTCCTGTTCTCCACCTTCAACTCATAGTCTTCAGACATCACCTTTTCATGAGAGTTCCTGATCTCATCCAATTCTCTCCTGAGGTCTGACAGTTCTTTCTCCTTCCCTGCTAGTCCCTCTTTAGCAGCTTGTGCCTCATTTGCTCTCTCCCCTCCATCATCCAGTTCTGCTTTAGCAGCAGATAACCGCTCCTCTTTCTCCTGCAGGGTCTTCTTCAGCTCTGTGACCTCCCTGCGTGCATCCCGGCTCTGCTCCTGTGCATGTCCCAGTTTGTCTTTCAGCTCTTTCACTGTCCGTTCGAACTGCTGTTTCTCCATATGTAGTTCATTAAGAGAGAAAGCACTCTGGCTCATTTTCTCTTTTTGGGTCTCCAGCTCTTGCTCGAGTGCCTTTTTCTGGTCACTGGATCTGTTCAGCTCTGCAGTCAATCTTTTCAGCTCTGTCTCGGCCTCTTTCAGCTGTCCAGAGAGCTGCTCTTTCACTGAGATCATATGCTTAAGTAGAAAAACAGAAGTGTTAATATTGTTGTGCTTTGTTGTGTCAAGTTGAAATGCATTCTCTTTTTTCAAACCCTAATATTTTTGTGTTAAAATTTTCAGAGTTTGTCTTGGTAGGGTAAACTATGTAGACTGCATTGATAAGGGAAAGGCTGGGTTAGCTATTGTATTTTTTCGAGTCATTTTTTTTATTATTTAAAAGGTCAAAATGTGACAAGAATTTAACAATCTGACATGCTGAAATGTGAGACTGTAGTGAGATCAAACAGTTCTAAACAAGATGCTGAAAAAAAAAATTAAATCAGATAAATAAATAGATAAATAGATAAAGCACCAAAAGTCAGACAGACCTGTGTAGCTTCCTGGTTTTGTCTGTCCAGCTCCTCCAGTTCAGACATCAGGGTGTCCCGCTCCTCCTCAGTAGCTCTCAGGACCTTTTCTCTCCTCACCAATTCTACCTTCAAATCATCCAGTTCCTCCGAATCAGACTCTCCTCTATTTTTGCTAACTAGTTGTTCTTCTGCCTCTTGAAGTCTTTCTTGCAGATTAAGCTGTGGACAGAAAACCATCACCTACTGAGACTGTGTACCTTTTACAACCCATTACTGACAGGAACCAATCAACACAAAAGCCTTGTGTTTTACGCACCACCAACTGACACAATTACTAAGAAATGTATGAAGTCAAATACAATCAAGTGACACATTTACTGGTGACTAAAATAATATTTCTGTACAAGATAAACAAACCTTTTCTTGTTCTAGGACTTCCTTTTCTTGTCTCAGTGCTCCAATAATGGTGTTCAGTTCTAAGATGTCCGCATGCTCAACTTCTTCCTTTGGTTCTGCCTGAGGTCAAAAAGGGTCATTAAATTATATTTAATTAAAAGGTGACTCCAGACATCAAAAGCAAAAACCGTACACCATCTAAATGTATCTGCTATCCCCTTTAAGGTCATCTTCTTGTGCACCTCCTTATAAGGTCTGTCCTTCTTTGTGTGCACATTTGCCATGCACAGAAGCTCCTCTTATTGCACCAAAACACCAAAGGATGAAGGTGCAATGTGACATATATGGTAAGGAGAGAGTTTGGTGAACAGCCATACTGTTGATGCTTCCCAGAAACCCCTGCTTTTTTAATACACTGCAAATGTCCACACAATGTTATGCACTGCAGGTCAGATTATTTGAGCCAAACATTCTCCCTCAGATACCTCAGGATGTGAACTCTACGTCAACAATTTCACCCTAGGAAACAACGTTATAATACACAACCCCCTTGAATCTGAGAAACCTGGCAAGCCTGATCCTGTTTGCACTCCTGACCTGATGTGTTGACTTTGTGCTTAGACAGTGGAAATTTTTCCACTGAAGTCTGCTGTTTGATCTATAAGTCATAGCTGGAAATTCAGCTCTTATCACAAGTGATGATCTTCAAATGGAAATTTGAGTAAGCGTGACACAGAAGCTGATGTTTGAAGTCCATGATGAAATCGGAGGGTGTTCAGGATGGAACTTTGAGAGCGTAAACAAAACACACCATGAGCACATAAAACAGTGCACCGCTTCACAAGAAGACATCATTTAAGAAGGAGTATCCAAACTTAAAAATAGGTACAGTTTTTGCTTTTTATAGCCAGAGTTACACATATTACTGAAATTCATTCTTACCTCAGCCAGGTTTTTCAGTCTCTCTATTTCTTTTTCTGCAGCTAGAAAATGGAAATTTGAGTAAATATACAGACAACTAATGGCTAAAAGTGTGACGTCTGACAAGTTTCTGTATCCAAGCAGGATCAATGTGAGCATTAATTAAGCGGATAAGACACGTCCATATGAACAAGCTATAATCAACATAAATCAAAAAATACCTGCAAGGTTATTTCTTAACATTTGGATCTCGTGGTCTAGCTGGGCTTTTTGCAAAGCCTTTCCCTCCTGCTCTTGCACTCGTGTCTGGAGCTCGGCCACAGAGGCCTGCAGCCGCGTGTAGTTCTGCAGGAGTCCGGCATTCTCTTCCTGTGCATCATCTTTCTCGAGCTGCAGCGAAGCCTGTTTCCTCTGTGCCTCCTCCAAACTGGCAGACAGTTCAGCCAGCTGCTTCTCACGCTGCTCTGCTGCTTCCTGCAGGGACTGTATGGTTTTATGGAGTTCCTGCAGCTTAGAGGGATCTGATACAGAGCTGGCCTGACCACCACCTGGAGAAAATGATTAAGAGGAGCAATTTCATTTATGTGTAACACCACAGTAGTACAACTGAGATACTTGTTTGATGGGAATGATTCCTTGTACATTCAGATGCTTTTAGCAAAAGTGCCTTGTTCTAATACACTGTCTACGAATTTATATCATAACAGATCATTGTCATAATAAAACTCAATTCTCTAATGTCCCAAGTTGCCATAATAAGTTTCAAAATTGAGCTTACTACTCTGAATCTGTTCCTCCAGCTCCTCTATCCTCTCCTCATACTCTGCCAGCTCCTCTCTGTGCCGCCGGGTGACATCTGCCATCTTCTGTCGCTGGGCGTCCTGCAGAGCTGCAAGTTCATGCTGGTGTTCATCCACCTCATGACTCATCTCATCTCGTAGCTCCTGAAATGAAGAACCAACAACATCAAGGTTATAAAAATGTAATATAATTTGTACTGGCACCAATAAGAGGTAACAACATTTACCTTAATTGTCCTTTGAAGCTTGAGAATCTCACTCTGGTCGCCATTACCAGCTCCTGTTGATGCCTGTAATAAAAAAAGAATGATATACGCCTTAGAAGTACTGGACTGTTTTCAAGGCAAGACTCGGGTTAATTTCTCTTTAAACCATCATACAGGACAGATCATAACCAATTCAGGTAGTTTTACCTGAGACATTCGTCGCCAATGTGCCACCTCCGCCTCCAGACGCATGACTTCTGTCGACAGCCTGTTTATCTCCTGCTGTGACCAGATCACATCGCTGAGGTCCATTTCTTCGCCATGGAAGCCCTGGTGAGAGGCTGTGTGACGTGACAGGAAAGAGGAAGACGAAGAGGAGGTAGCGGTCGAGGATGTAGTGGTGACGGGCAGCACTGCGGGGCCAGCTGAGGAAGACTGGGCTGACCGCTGCAGCTTCTGGACTTCTTCTTGGAGCCCACTCTGCCGAGCTTTCAGGTGACTGATCTCCACCTGAAAGGACACAAATTACAAGGCTTTCTCTACATTACTTCCAAATGAAACTGGGTTTCTGTTACTCTAACAAAGCACAAAACTGAGTTTGAGTTAGATTGGACATGTCATGTGTATTTAGAGCTGAAATCCCTTTTATAATAACAGCTTTCCATTCCAATTCCAATTCGGATGACCAGAGACGCACTGATTGACAAGCAAAATAAACTACCAATGTTGCTCCTCTTTCTGCCAGCATATGTTGGTGCATGAAAACATACGTTGTTTCTATAAAACATTTTTAATAAAGCTGGATCTGAAATAATGTGTCCTACTTTTTTTTTTTTAATCTTTCCTCACTTTACAGATGTTTGTGCCCATCCAAAAGCCAACACTGTAAAATACATGTGCACTTACATCTTTCTGCTGCAGGAGGGTTCTGTATTCTGCAGACTGACGTTTATTCTGGATCTCTGCTGCCTCCAGCTTCTCCTCGAGCTCTACATGAAGCTTTCTCAGTCTCTCATACTACAACAAAGACAAATGGAGGAGATAAGTGTCAATACAGAAACATGCAGGAAATCAGCATTTATTTATAACTTTTTTTTTGGGGGGGGGGTATCTAAAAAAATAAAAACAACAATATTAACCCAGTATAGAACAGCTGCATCTTTGAGCAACAGTTACTCAAAAAAGGAGGCCTAATGTAGTACATCTGTTTCGGTCTATTTTTAGCCACAGATTTCAACAAATCTGGCATTCTGAGTATTTAAAGCAGCGGGATGGTGTGAGACGGACTGAAAATCCACTACAGGACAAATGTTCATGGTAAGAAGGAAACATACTAACAATATTGCTCACTGATGTGTTTTCAATAGTTTTGAGGGAAAATGAGGAATAAGCAATGTGAAGCCTAGCACGCAAGGACAGTGAATGCTAGTAGGTTAAATTCACTGTTGTCTCAATGGGTTTGACTGGCAGTAATACAAAAATACAGAACGATGCTAATTTTAATCCATCAAGGACGGTCCTATTGCCAACTAAGAAACCTGATTTTAGAGTCCTGATATGAAGTTAAACTGTGGCTGATGAAAGCTATGAAGGTTTTCTAGGACTCAAAGCTTGAGGAACAAACAGAGCACACACTACAAGCCCACTGTTAATGATACTGTCTGGTGAGAAAGGTGCATAGTATTACACAGTGGGGAAAAAAAGATCTAACCTCAGATTTCTGAGCAGCAAAGGAAGACTCAACTTCAGCCAACTTGGAATTGGAAACCTGCAGTTCTGTGGCAGCATCTGTGGTCACATGGAAAAATAGTATAAAAAACTGGAGCAGGTAACAACAGAAAGAGAATCACACCAAATATATTCATAAGTCAATGTCAAAAAACATCATGAAGTACATAATGGCAAAGTGTTGCATGATTTTAATGGATTAAAAATATGTTTTTCTACCATAACATAATTTTAAAAATATGCATATATATTATTTTTTCCAGATTTATATAAAACATGATTTTATTTTTTTAATTAAGAAATGCTTTTCTATTTTATTCATACGCAGCACATTCAAGTGATACTAACTGGAGCCTAACCTGGCTCACATGCTTGGCTGAGCAGGCTGTACATTCCTTGGCATCTTGTCATGTTATGTGATCTAACAGCTGGAGGAATCTCAGCCAACACTTAACATTCACTACAAGACAAATTCAGCTAAAGACTCAGCTAAAGATCCAGCTATAAAAGTGTACTTAAAAGTCTTTCCTGCAGTGATAAGAATTCACGCCTCTTGTTTTTAACTGGAGCGATGAGTTGGAAATCTGTGGCCAAAGTTCTCTTTCCATCAGCATTTAATCACTCATCACTGTTTGCTTTACAAAGATGACACCTCAGGGTTCAATTGGGTAGTTTTAATAGGGCTCCTCTAATGCAATCTCTAAAATAACTGCCTTTTTTTACACTTTCCCAACACTGATAAAATATTCCAGCCATGAGTGTTTTCACATTAAACAGTGTGTGTGTGTGTGTGTGTTCACAGAACAAAAATATTCTGGGGAGTCTTCAGTGATTACAGTACTCTGGGGCAGTTTAGTCTTGATGTAAACAAGGCAAATTAATGAAATGACGATGAGTTCAAAAACCAGATAAGAATGCAAACAATACCTCTATTGGCATTGATGACACTGCTAAAATTCTGCTGCCTATGAAAAAGAAAGGGACTCTATTTGCTTAAAATTTTGCACCTAAATGAACTCAGAGCTGGAGCTTTAACTTCACAGATAACCTCTGCTTTCCATTGAGGTGCACATTTGGTAACATGCATTTGTAAAAAAATTGTAAGAAAAAGAAAAAGGCTAACGGGGAATAAATGTGTTTCAACATACAAGAATATGTCTACGCTACACAACACATGCACCAGCATAACAGGAAAACAACAGAGATGCTCATATTTTAGCTCTGTTTGATTTAAATGGAGGCTCTGCTCTTTATTTACCTGCTGCCTTGGCTAATCATGGTATCAGAGATAGACTGTAGCCACCCAGTTCTGCAGACTAACTCTGACCAGCCTATCTGGAACCAAAAAGTTTTCCATATGAGTGTTGATCACCTCAGAGTTTGCTGAACTTTCTTTCTGGATCAGGCTGGATTGAGTGTTTGATTAGCATGAAGCACAAAAGGAAAAATGTAATTTTTTCAGGAACCAGGGGTCCTTCCTGTCAGCGCTTCTGCGGTCAGAAGCTCAAACTTAAATATAGTGCTGTGGTGATGTGGAAAAAGTATGCCCTTGCTCTAAAATGTACACCCTAAGTCACATTGGCTGTATCAGCAGTTCAACAGTTGGAAACTAAATACAGAAAAACAAACAAAGAAAATCTAGTCATTGGAATTTGTGTGCACAGCTCTAAAATGTTAACCTAGCTCACTGTCAAAGGCGTACATTTTCTAGTTCACTGGTGATGAAACCACTTGGATATAAAACTGAAACACTGTTGTCGTTCTTGCAGTGTCAGCAGAGCAGCTGCTTTGGGGAGCCAAAAAGTTGTTTAGCTTTTATTTAATATAATTTATATGCTAATAGTTGATAAACATATTTATATGTAGCACAACATGAATCACCTTTAACAGTTAATCAGCACTTAGACAGTCACAGCTGTTTTATTAGATTAGATACACAGACCCTGCCAGATATACTGTAAATCCAGAATAGAGAAATGCTTATAATTTAATTGAATTTCTAAAGACTTTTGAGTTGCACTTTATATCATACTTGATAGTGAACTTGAGCTTTCCAGAGCTCTATTTTAACTTTTAATAAACCAACTCTTTAATCTTTTATTCTGTGTTTTTAATTATTCAGTGTTTTAAAGTTATGCATTCCTGATTAATACATGGCTATGTATTTCATTGTGCTTATCATGTTTTGTTTCAGCACTATGTAATGCTAGATTCGATAAGTGCCATGCAAATAAAGCTTAATGTTATTATTTACTGAAATGGATACCAAGCCCTTAATGAAGGAAACTGCATTTGACACTCATTTGACAATTTATTGGGAAACTCTTTGTTGAAAATAACACAGTTTAACACAACAGCACTGCTGTAAACATGTGTTGTCAGTAAACTGTTATACAGTCAAGATGATTCAACTTCAGGATGGAGTTTGTGGTGCTGTTTAAAATGTGCTTTGCTGCAGGGCAACGCATTTCTGACAGTGATATAAATGGGTGTAGAGGCACATTGCAGTACTGTAGCACTTAAAGGATTAGTTAACTGACACAATTAGATTGCTTAAGTAAAAAAAAAAAAGTGGCAGAAAAAAAGCAAATGTTTACTTTTTGATGGATACAACCTGATTATTGGGTACAGCTGAAATCGGCCTTGTTAACTGACTCTTGAAAATAAGCAAATAAGATAGTGTTTACTGAGGTCACCTGTTGATATTTATCTGTTTTGTTACATTAATTTTGTCCAGGCAAAATGCTCAGTGAAAGTGCAATTAAGAGCTGAGAGACTTCTAAAAAGTCCAGATTTTGTTTAGGATGAAAATGTCATTGTTTCCAAGGCACAAAGGGGAGAATGAGAGTATTTAAATTACTTTAAACATTAGTGCATTCCTAATATTTAAAAAGGTATTAGCTTGTGTGGGTCAGGTAAAACAAGCAATATACATATTTCTTCTCTTCTTTCTCGCATTTTCCAAGTTAGTTTGATCAGTCAACAAACCAAGAAATGATAATTAGATTATGAGGAAATGAACTGCAATATAACCATTAAGTTAAATAAATACATCCATTTAGCAAAAACTAAATACAGACAAAGTTCCTGAATTTAGAACTGAGGTATCAGACTGAATAGGTTTTAATGGTACCTAACAATTTGGAACTGGACAGTTTCTTACACACTCTGCCTGTTTTAAACATCTCCAATCATTTTTCCAGATGCCAATTAGTTAACTTTAAGTTAATGCCAATTTACAGGGAAAAAATTAATTAAAATGAATTCTATTTTGGGTCTACTCTGGCAAGACCTTAAAGGCAGATACAAGAAAAGTACTTCATTTTAAAGTCTTAAAAAACAAAATTCCTTCTGGAATTACTTCTGGACGTTTATGAGCTTTATTAAGGGTTTTATACCCAGGTGACTCAGGTGTGCTAAAATGCTGATGTGGACAACGCAGAACTCAAACCAGGAGCACAAACTTACCTCCGACTTCTTCCATCCCCTCCAGCAACATGTCTTTGGTAAAGTTTGATATCTGCCCGGTGAAAGTTGACAGGCTCCCGCTAACCTGGCCCAGAGACTGGCCGAGGCCGGAGCCGAGTCCCCCAGCCACGATGACATCTTCGGAGGAGACAAAAACCAAACAAAAACAAAGCAGGGCAAAGGCGAACAGGACAGCTAGCCTAGCTTTGACTCGAAAGATAATCAAGCCAGCTCGGTCATCAAGCTCAGCTGGAGACGCCCTGCCACGGGGAACCCGTTAACTCTAAAATACACCTTTTCCCTGCGTGACAAAGTCGCTTTCCAAGCCGACGGAGGCTCATTTAGCAAGTGCAGAACCCGGCTAATGACAGCTGGTCGTCCGCACGAAGGACTTCCTCACGACCGGCGGCTCAGCGGACACAAAGTCTGACAGTTACCCGAGGTGACGACTTTATGTTGATGTCTGTGTCGTTGGCGGTCAGACTGAGCGCTTTATTCCGCAGTTTTTAGGCCAGTCTAAACACCACAGCGACCCAAAAGTGCCACCTCGACTGCAGCCATTATCGGCTCCACTGTGGCGAAGGCTAGCAAGTTTGACGTGGACACAGCGTACGACAGCGGTGCATTGTGGGATACTGGAGGACCAACACACTGATGGTGCGTTCAAAGTTCACACACTCATTTAAATACTTCATTATGAATGGCCACAAAATAAACTATATTTTCATATAAAATATATATGTTTTTTCATACAGTGTCATAGAGATGTTTTGGATAAGTAGCTGTATAATGTGACAGGAAAAATACTATGACGTTATGTTTCCAAATTAAAAAAGTAATTCATAAGATAGATGATTATTTATTACCATATAAAGCAAGAAATGTTACCTTTAGTCTATTACAGTGTTTCACACAATGCCTTTACCTTCTACCTCTTTACATTTTGAGCAAATTTCTGCCAGAAAATGGTAAATAGGTGGGGCGATTTTTTGAAACATGTGCAAACATGGAAATACAGTATACTGCATAAGGCAAACACTGAGTTTGTACAATTCTAACGAGCCTGAAAGTCATTATTTGGTATGACCACCTTTATTCCAGCACAGTCTGAAGTCTCTGTGGCAGCTTTCTTGTAATTTCTTCAAGCAATCTTCAGGAATAATTCTCCAAGCTTCTTGAAGGACATTCAAAGCTCTTCTTTGGATGTTGGCTGCCTTCTGTTCAGTTCTCTGCTTTAATAGGTTAGATAGATTAAGTTACTTTATTAATCCCTTTAGGAAGATTCCATCAGGGAAATTAAAGTTCCAGTCGTACTCTTACATTATAGGCACTTAAACACAACAGTAGTCAAAAATAAACAAATTAATAAATAAATAAATAATAAACAAAGATGTAAGAAAACAACAAAGACAAAAGGCAGGTATAAAATGTCTAGCAGATAATGGTATTGCACCTTGATATTGCATATTCTCCAAGTACTGCTTTATATTACATTGTGTTTGTCCAGCCCAGATGTGTCCTTAGATATTTTGCCTCCCCAGCACACCATGGTGTAAAACAGGACACTCGCTATGACAGTCTGATAAAATATCTCCAGGAGTTTCCTGCAGATGTTAAAAGACCACAGCCTCCACACGAAGTACAACCTGCTCTGTCCCTTCCTGTACAGGTGATCCAGTCCAGTGATGCATGTCCAATCCAGCTTGCTGTCCAGTCACAGTCCATGCTACTTATAAGAGTCTACAGCCTCTACCACAACTCTCTCAATTTGAACTGGTCGTGACCTTGGTCTGGACTTCCTAAAGTCAATGACCAGCTCCTTAGTGTTTAACTGCAGGTGGTTCCTGTGGCACCAAACAGCAAAATCCCTCACTAGGCTCCTGTACTCCTCTTCTCTGTCACCCCTGATACACTCCACAATGGCTGTGTCAACAGCAAACTTCTGAATGTGACACAGCTCAGAGTTGTAGCAGAAGTCCGCAGTGTACAGGGTGAAGAGAAGAAGGGCCAGCACCCGCCCCTGGGGTGCTCCGGTGTTGCTGATCACAGTACAAATAATGTTGAGTTCCAGGCTCTGGGGAGCTGCATTGTGTGTTTTTCTATACAGGTATATTTTTACTGCAATGGCAGTGAGTTTGGGATCATTATGCTGAAAAATGAAGCCTTGCCAGTCAGATGGTTTCCACATGGTATTGCATGGTGGCTACAAATCTGATGGTACATTTCTGCATATATAATTCCATGAAGTTTGACAAGATCCCCAACACCACTGACTAAAATGCAGCCCCAAACCACCACAGAGCCTCCACCCACCATTTTTCTTTTTAACAAATAGCTGTGGACACTCACTGTACCTCTTTCCTGACCTCCTCCATACATACTGACAAAAACTTTAAGATGTTCAAATTTGGATTCATCACTCCATAAGACCTGCTGCCACTGATTTCCAGCATAGTTATTGTTTTTTTGGCATACCTCAGCCGTTTCTCCCCGTTTCATCCCTCTTCACAGCCACCATTTAGCTGGATCAGCTAAAGGGTCAGCTGCATCTCTAAGCTCGTGTTTCAAGTCTGTGCTGGATTTATTTCCCCCTTTTCTTAAAGATATGGCTTTCAGATACTTTTCATCTCCTATAGATATTTTTTTTTTAGCCTGCTACCTCTTCTTTTGTTCCTCCATTTGTCCAGTTTCCTCAATTTTTTTTTAAGGACAGACTCCATACTATGCCAAGATATGCCAAGTTTTTGGCTAATGTCTCTTTGGGAATCACCTTGTTGGTGCTGAATTACTATTTTATGTCTGTCAAACTTTGTTATCTTTGGTATTATTTGTAGATACAAGAACAACAAAAAAAGGAAACAAATTATGTGTTTTTGCAACAGGCTCCTAATAAAAAAGTGCCTAAAGATAACATTTCAAACTAGTTCTTTGCTGCGTTGTCTGTTATGTGTATACACAACACTGGCTCATCCATGAGTTAGGATGTCTGTTTTATGTATGAGAAATTCATAGGTCAGTGTTAAGTGAAGAAATGAGAGGTGGCTCAAGACGTTTCCACAATAAATAAAAATTATGACATTCTTGTACGGGCATACAATGACCATATGAACTGCATATTCAATTTCAAAGGCAAATTAAACCAGTCTGATCTGTTGTGAATTTCATGTAAATTTAAAGTGTTCTGAGGACATTGTACTAGCCACAAGGTTCAGACTTTCGATCAAAAACTCTTGATTTCTTTATTTCTGTGAGCCAAAGAGGTAAGTGCATTTCATTTATAGAAAGCAGTAAATATGTAAATCTGTGAAAAGGAGATTTCTGTAAAGGCTGTATTTCTGTTGGATTTGTTTGAATTTAAATGACTCTCATTGTCAAAATCCCCCTTTCCTCTCTAGACACCACACCCACCATCTAATCAGGATGGAAGAAAATCTGTGTTGGCCTGTGTAGAGGCAATCTAGCACTGAAAAAAGCCACGAGGGAATATGATGACATTTCAAATTAATTTTGGGGAAAATACTAAGGCAAATACTTTGAACACTTATCTGCATTTAAAAACATCTTTTAAAAAGCCAGGTGCACTGAATGAAGCTTATGAAGACCTGCAATTATGGAAACTCTTTCAATCTATAAAATGCACATCGAGGCAGTGAGGTGTTTCTGCATAACACAGTGTGGGATAAATAAGCAGCAGTTAGACTCACATGTGTTGCCCCTAACCCTGACTCTACAACAGCTAATGTTTGAAGAAAGTCCTTTCATAGTCTACAGAGACCTTTGCTTCTATTTATTAAAAAACAAACAAACAAAAAAACATGGAATGGTGTTTCTGGAGAATCTCAAGTAAAGTATGGGTTTCCATCCTCCTTTGTCTCTCCACTTTGCTGGAAAGTAAGGTAATGGTAACCAAATGAAGACCTTAAGTGAGCATGCGTCCAAAAGTTTGAAGATAGGTTGGAGGACAACCTGAAAACATGATACCTCTGGCTATAGCCCACATGGAGGCAAAAAAAAAAAAAAAAGTCAAATTCACCCACACTGTGTGTACAAGTGTGTTCATGTGCTGAGCTACACTACTCGAAGAATTTTAAACTGACTTGTGTGCAAGACCTGTGAAGGTCCAACAGCTTGATGACTGAGCTGACTTTGGCCAAAGGGGCTTTTTTTTTGACAGTGTAGAGACAGGAAATCAGGGAAAGACACGGGCAAATCGGCGACAGGTCGGGGTTCGAACGCGCACCACCTGCACTGCAAAGTGGCATATGCATGTGGTCGCCTGCTCCACCACTGAGCCACCCGGGTGCCCTGAAGGTCCCTTTATGTTGATTTATGGCTCAGATAATGTGATAGAGAAGATCAAGTCTCAGTTGTTTCTTCTAATTCATTTATTAAAAGATTTTTTTTTGTACATAGTGTTAAATACAATCTCTCAGAGGTCTGAAACCAAGATTATTTTTGATTCATGTCTGTTTAAGAGACCACCAACACAGTATCACTCTGTAATTACTTTAAAACTCAATGCTATCAATCTTCAATTGGAAACAGAGAAGAAATCAGAGGAAATGTCTTTTAATTCTTAGCATATTTGTGCAAAACAGGGAGAGTCAGGTCCCAGAGCCCATATTCCAGCAGCTTCCTTACATTAAAGGCCAAAGAAAAACATTATTAAAACACCCAACCGTAAATTTCAGGCCTTCTATCTTCCATCAGGGCGACCGTGCATTTCTGGTGTGTAGGTCAGAAGAACAATCATGACCCACAGGTGCAGTACCGCCTTGAAAGAAAAGAAAAGAAAAGAAAAAAAGTTAATGAATAAATTCCAGATTTTACTGACCAGTTACTGAGCACTCTCTCTTGGAGTCAGCCTGCATATCATTTCAATATGAACACTGACCATGTACAGGATGACAAAAACTCTGGCCATTGGGTAGCGCCTCAGAAAGATTCCCAGTCTTATGCTGTGAGACAAAAAAGAACTCATCACAGTAAACGGTTCTCTCTAGTCAAGCAATGTAACTGCAGCACAGTATAATGGTGAACAGTCAAAGCTTACCTGAAACGGTCAATTGTGCTGGCTGCCTTGCGTACTTTTCCATACACTCCTGGACTGTCCTGGTCACTGAAGAGCACCGGTGTGTTTCTTTGTCGTGCCCCTGACAGTCCAAGACAGAAAAATGAAAATATATATACTATATATTCAGTTTATGGATAAGACAAGTCTTCAAATAGGCCCCTGAAATGTCCCATTTACTAAAACAAACAGCAAAATGCCAGCTTCTCCTACCTGGTCCCTCTAGACCGCTCATGTTGATGGCTGGCCCTCCACTTTGTCCTCCCTGAGCGCTCTTCAGCTGCTGCTCCAGACGCTCCAGCTGGAAGACCAGGGAATTTTTTTCTGTGCCAAGAGCTTCCAGCATCGTCTGCTTCTGGATCAGCGTCTCCGTTAGTTGGTGGAGTCGGTTCTCCAGTTCTGTTTGGCTGTTGCTGAGAGTCTTGTTGGTCAACTAGGAAAGGAAATACATCATTAGACAAAATTTATCAGTGGTGTTTATAAATATAAAGCAGATGTTACCTAAACCCTCACCCAGGAAGGAGAGTCCTTATTCACTTTGTAATTTTGTAATTTTAAAGTGACTGACCTGGTTCCTGAGTTTTTGGATTTCATCTTCTCTGTCTTTGATTCGGCTCTGCAGAGTGGTTTTGGCTCGATGTTGCTCTTCCTCGAGGTACTGCAGCTCCTAGAAAAAAAAAAATAATAATAATTTAAAAAAACTTCTCATAACATGCATATAAAAATTATGTTACTCTAACATAACAATAGCTTCTGCACAGCCTTTATAGTTGTCATTTTAAGCTTATCATTTTCACTCTCTTGCCTGTTTGTAGCGCTCCACCTCAGCCTCTACCTCCTGCTTTGCTCTGTTCTGTAAAGCCTGCTGCTCCTGTAACTGTGCCTGCTGCTCCCTCCACGTCTCTGCCTCTGCCAGGGCCTGATTCTCCAAATCCTGTAAGCAAAATGATACCTCTTTTTATTTTGTTATTTAACCTTTATTTAACATAGGAAGGCCCTTGAGAGCAACATCTCTTTTTCAGGGGAGACCTGGCCAAGAAGACACATTATTACAATGTTACAAGTTAAAATCAAATATAAGATCAAAACAAATAAACAGAATGAAGCAAGCAGAGCCAAAATCATACAATACAAGGTCCAACATATGAATAGCGCTTACACTCTTCAGTTACAGAAATCTTTAGGAGAGCTTTAAACTCTCCCAGAAAGACAAAAGCATTCAGCTTTAACCCGGAAGAGCACACACCCATTTCTCCTTGAAGGAAAATTCATTCAGAATTTCGAAAATCTTTTTGAATCAAAAACATATTCAAAAAATTGTGAAACTGTTTTTTCTGAAAGTTGTTCCATGACCAACCAGACCTCTCCACTGAATTACCGACCACTCTTGTTCATAATTTTCCCTTTTCCTGCTGTTTACAGCATCTCACCTGTATTTCTGTCCTCAGAGTGAGGACTTGCCCCTGTAGCTTTTGTATCTCCTCCCTCTGCAGCTCCTTTTCATGACGCAGTTCCTCGAGCTCCAGAGCCAGGGTGCCACTGCCATCCAGGGTGTCCAGACCAGATCCCTCCTTCAGACTGCTGATCAACTTCTCTTTGGACTAAACAACCATTTGAATGTATCAAAAAAAAGTTAAGACATCTAAAGATGAGCAAGTTTTTCGCTACAGAAATAGCTCCAGCACTTTATTCCAAGTTAAAGCTTTCTATGAGCCTCTATAAGCCTTACCTGTAGGATGCGTGATGCTTTATGTTTGTAGTCTTGTAACTCTTGCTTGGCAGACTCAGCTGCAGCTTTGGCACTTTTCAGTTGCTGTTGAAAGTCATCGACCTTGAGCTTCTCTTCTGCTGCCCGCCGCTCAGCTGCAGTCACTGTCTCTGCAAGGGTTTGCCTCTCAGCCTCCAATTTAGACAGCCGGCCAGCGTACTCAGTCTACACAAGAACAGAGAGTTAAGTCTCATCATTTCCATATGAGTCCATATCTAGTTTTAACTGTTGTAAACACAGAAAAAGAATGGCGTCATGTGCACCTGCATCTGTCGGTAGCTGTCCTGTTCTCTTCTGAGAGCCAGTTCAGTCTCTCGTACCCTCTCCTGTAAGGTTTCTAGAGCTTGGGACTGCATGCTGTTCCCTTCAGTGTGGTCTTGCATAATTCTAAAAGTCAAACGAGAGAGGAACATACTATCTAAACCAGCTCTTTAAAAGCTGAGTCTGATTTCTATTTCAGAACTTGGTCACAAAAGTGTACCTTGACTTTTCCTTCTGTGCCTCCTCTAAAGCAGCACTGCGAGACTTCAGAAGCTGATCAGCTTCATCGAGTCTGATTTTTAAGACTGCAAGTTGACCGTCCTTGGCTGAGAGGGCTTCTGTTAGGTCATCAACCTGTGACCGAAGTTCTCGTAACGTGCGGTCAGTCTGAGATTGTTCCGAGTTCCATCTGTCTGCACGTAAACGGGCCTGGTTCAACTCTAAGGGAGAAGAACACAACCTAAATCAGAGGAAGAGGTGTAGAAATGTGAATGTGTGCCATTTTTGGTTTCAGTCTTTTTTCACTAACCATCTTGTAAGTCTTTTGCTCTCTGGATAACTGAAGTCATCTCTTGATTGAGGGAGGCCACCTCACTGCGCAGCAGCTGGTTCTCCAGACGCAGGCTGGATAGGATCTGGCTCTGTGGTTCTTCTGTGGGTGGAGGAGGCTCCTGCCTGCTGGACTCCTGAGGGACAGCCAAGCCCGAATCTGAACTTTCAGGTGTGTCTGTGGTGGCCAGGTGAGAGTGAGAAGAGAAATTGCAAGAACTACACAACTTGAAATTAGCTTTGAATATAAAAAAATATCTATAGAGCCTTATATATTGTGGCCAAAGGATGGCATAATACTCCTCTGAATGCACACAGTTTTAAGAAGGTCTCATAATATAAATATCCTGTTATCTAGCTGTATCAAAATGTTACATTTAATTTTCACTCTGACACATTTTTCAACAAGATACAGTTAAAAAAATGTACATTGTTCAGAAACAAATCTTATTTTCCTATGCACAGAAAGTAAATTCTAGTGCTAGTCTGAAAAAAATGCATTTATGTGCCAATAAAGGCAGTGAATAAGAAGTTAGTAAACAAAACAAACACATGGAAAGAGGGAAATGCACTCAGTGTATTCACTTGAGTAATTGTCATAAAACCTCACCATACACATTTTTACTTATTTGATGAGCTTGTAAAGCAGGTTTTCAATAAATGTTTCACTCCATTAGCTTCATACTGTCTTAACTGTATGCTGAAATATTCTTCTCCTTTAAATGGGATCTATTTTCACCAAAGACAAAAAATGATTATTTGACTGTTGTTAATTAGTGAGCCAGTAGCCTATTGGCTGTGCTCATACCTTGGCCTTGCTCTTTAACAGAGCTCTCCTCTGTTTTGATGCTGTGAGCAGACAGTGAGCTCATACTCGAAGCTCTTGATACACCCCGGGTGGAGGGGGGTGTGGAGGGAACTGAGGGGATGGTATGATGAGTGGTGGAAGGGGGGCTTGGGTTTTGAGTCTCTGTGACTGAAACTGCCACTTTCACAAGCTCCTTTCTTGAATCCCTCCGATTGCCTACTGGAGGGTCAGAGCTATTCAGAAAATCAAAGAGCATGTCATCGTCCACGTTCTGCTCACTCTTTTTGGGCCTCACAAACCCAGAAGGAGTCTTGGCAGCGTTGGAAGTGCTGCTACCAGAACCCAAAGGCGTACTGGCCACGTTGGCTGACCCAGCCAGCAGGGTTGCATTGGATCTTTTGATGTTGCCAGCTGCAGCAGAGATGTAGCTTGGGGAATCATGAGAGGATGCATAGGTAAGATGTGACGCAGCTGGGTCAGTATTGTGCACTGCAGAGTTGTAGTCGGTTTTAGCAGTGGATTCTCCTCCATAGGCTAATGAAAAGGAGGATGCGTTTGCCTGGCTTTTGCTCAGGGCTGTAGCAGCTCCCTGGTCCACTTTATTCAGAAAGTCTTCAGCTTTCCCAGCCAAGTCAGCAAACCAAGACATTTTGCATCCTAGTGACAGAAACAAACAGTAGCATGTAAAGGTTTAGGTGGCAGGTAATATATTGATTTACTTTCAAAGTTCTTCTATTTCCCCTTAACAATATAAGGAGGGTCAGTAGTGTAGTAAAGGTCACTAGTGCCGCTGTCTCCAAACATCATAGCAGGTCTAATGCCCATCTTGTAAACCTTCCCTTTCACTCTTGCTGCTATCCTTCTGGCACAAATCAAACTTGTGGGATTCCTATCAGAGGGAGATAAATCTGCCTACAAAGCTGAGGTTCAAGAACTGGTCAAGTGGCGCTCAACAAACAATATGACTTAATACTAAGAAGACAAAAGCAATCATCATAGACTTCAGGAAAAGCAGAGCAGAATCCCTCTCCCTGGTCATCAATGTAGACTATATAGAGGGGGTTTCTCAGGACCTTAATTTCTGACAACCTCACCAGGTACAGATGCAATTAAAAAGGGTCAGCAGCACCTTCACTTCCTGAGGCTGCTGAAGAAGAACTATCTGGATGCGAAACTGCTGGTGGTCTTTACCACAGAAAGCATCCTGGCATACTGTGTAACAGTGTAGTGTGCCAGATGCTCTGCAGCAGATAAAAAGGCTTCCAGAGGGTAATAAACACAACACAAAAGATCACTGGCTGTGGTCTTCCCTCCCTGGAAAAGGAGGGAGTTCAAGCCAGTTCTCACCCTGGACACTTGCTATTTGACCTGTTGCCCTCTGGTAGATGCTACAGGTCCATCAAAAAAAAGGACAAATTGATTAAAAAAAATAAAATTAAAAAAAGATACAGTTTTTAATCCAAGTGCAATTGCTGTCCTAAATCAAGCATTATTACTATAATGTACGATGCCTTCTATTTTATTCTTAACGCCTTCATATATTAGTAATTAATTATTATCTTCTGTTGAAATTATTGTGGGAATGGCTTGCAGAAGAACGCCTGCAGAAGCAACACCTCAATTTCGTTGTATTTTATAATGCAGTAACCATAAAAGGCATTCAGATTCTGATTCCTTACACTAAGGGCCTTGAAACCGTACAGGACTAAGAGCTAGCTAGTGATCCAAAACTGCGAATCGACCCCATTAAACAAACAGGATGTCAGCAACAAACTGTAGACGGTTACAGCTCGGACTCTTCCAGCTTTACGAGCAGCCTGTCTCCAAACTCCCCCTGCGACAAATCCTGTACAGCTAGCATGCTATAACAAAAAAACCAAAAAAAACCCTAAGGTGTACAAAGTATTCAGGTATTATTCCAACGACTCTACGCTGTTTTTGTTCAACATTAATGAACAAAGGGCAGTTGCTGGAGATGTTTCCAACTCTAACGTCATCGTAAAACGATTGTAAACATAGTTGCTCAGGACCAACTCCATCAGTGCTGCAGCTAACAGGCTAGCTGGTTGCTAAAGGAAAGCTTCAAACGTACCGTTTTACACGAGTCGTCAGTCCTAGCTTGTCTTCGGTCACCTGGCTGTCGCCGAGGTTTAACAGGTGAGTGTGAAAGAGTAAAGCTGCTTGGAAAACAAAGACAAATATCATCATCTGTCAAAGAGGATGTTGGTGATCCTCTCAATACGTGGACTAGGAAGCGCTGCAACCAAGGTCCCCACAACAGAGCGCCTTGAGAAAAGCCTGATCGAAAATTAAGGCGTTCTATTGTAAATAAAGATAAACTCATTAAGTGTATCTGTTTCAAAAATAATAACAATAATAATTGACCAACTGGTAATTTATTTAGCAAATAATTTTTATTATGAGCCTTTAAATTAAATAAAAAATACTAAAAGAAAATAGTGAATTTTCTTTTAAACACTGTAACTTGGGCATAACTTGGATTATAATTTGTGTGTAAAATACTCTTATTTAGGTAAAAGCTTGCCCTTTATAACAGCTGAAGCTAACCGGTGGGAAAAACTTACATTTCAAAATAAAACACAGGATAAACCCTGAGTACTTTATTTTTTTCACATTAAAAGTAATTGGCTTTATACATAGAGGCTCAAAAGTAATTGAAAAAAATATATATAACAAAATTTATTTATTTTTTTTTGTCCACTGCAGTCAATGACTGCCTTAAGTGTAGAACCCATGAAAATCACCAAATGCTGCATTTCCTCCCTTGAGATGCTCTGCTAGGCCTTTAATGCAGCCACCTTCGTACCTACAGTTACTGCTTGCTTGTGGGTCTTTCTGCTTTCAGTTTTGTACCTAATAACTAAAAAGTATGGTCAGCTGGGTTGAGATCACGTGACTTGGCCATTGAAGAAACTGAGAAACTCGGGCTGCTTTTGCAGTATTTTTTTTTTAGGTCATTATCCATTTGACTGGTTCTAAGAACAGAGTATAGCTTTGTACACTTCACAACTCATCCTATGAGCCGTAACAAACACTAGTTACTCAATCTGATGATCTGTTCCATTCCTTCTCCATATTTTTCTCTTCCCATCATTCTGGTACAGGTTAATCTTGATTGAATCTGTTCAAATGTTTTGTCCCCCCATCTTTGTAGATTACACTTTTCTGCCAAAGTCTAAACTGTCATTCTTGTTGAGTGTAATCAGAGGTTTGCACCTTGTTGTAAACCCTCTGTAGGCATCTCTTGATTGCAGACTTCTTCAATATGAAGACACTTTAAGTGGATAATGCATAGTTAAGAAAAAAGACAAACAGGGTCTTCACACCAGCAAAGTTCCCAGAAAGTAGTATTTAATTCAAAGACCTCAAAGAGAGTGAGATTTTGGGCTGCAGTTGCCTGAGTTAGTAGTGGCCTGAGAAAGGACAACAGCAACCTAAAATGTCACTCTCTTGGAGGTTTTTGAATTAAATAGAGCTTTGCTGGTGTGCAGACCCTTTTTTCCTCCTCACTAAGATGTTTTTCTTAACCATGCATCATCCACTTTAAGTGTCTTCTGCGGTCTTTCAGGGCAGTGCATTTATACGTTTTAAGAATATACCAGATTGTTGATTTGGCCTCTCTCAAAGCTTTTGCAATACCCCTGACAAATTTTCATCGTAATGGTGCAAACACTCATGGACCTAATTCTACCTACCAAAGACAGTCTACTCAGCAGAAATCCATATTATAATACACTGCTCAAAATAAATAAATAAAGGGAACACTCAAATAACACATCCTAGATCTGAATGAATGAAATATTCTCATTGAATACTTTGTTCTGTACAAAGTTGAATGTGCTGACAACAAAAATCATCAATGGAAATCAAATTTATTAACCAATGGAGGCCTGGATTTGGAGTCACACACAAAATTAAAGTGGAAAAACACACTACAGGCTGATCCAACTTTGATGTAATGTCCTTAAAACAAGTCAAAATGAGGCTCAGTATTGTGTGTGGCTCCGGATGAGGTGACGGATGGTCTCCTGAGGGATCTCCTCCCAGACCTGGACTGAAGCATCTGCCAACTCCTGGACAGTCTGTGGTGCAACGTGACGGTGGATGGAGCGAGACATGATGTCCCAGATGTGCTCAATCGGATTCAGGTCTGGGGAACGGGCGGGCCGGTCCATAGCTTCAATGACTTCATCTTGCAGGAACTGCTGACACACTCCAGCCACATGAGGTCTAGCATTGTCCTGCATTAGGAGGAACCCAGGGCCAACCGCACCAGCATATGGTCTCACAAGGGGTCTGAGGATCTCATCTCGGTACCTAATGGCAGTCATGCTACCTCTGGCGAGCACATGGAGGGCTGTGCGGCCCTCCAAAGAAATGCCACCCCACACCATTACTGACCCATTGCCAAACCGGTCATGCTGAAGGATGTTGCAGGCAGCAGATCGCTCTCCACGGCATCTCCAGACTGTCACGTTTGTCACATGTGCTCAGAGTGAACCTGCTTTCATCTGTGAAGAGCACAGGGTGCCAGTGGCGAATTTAACCCAATCCTGGTGTTCTCTGGCAAATGCCAAGCATCCTGCACGGTGTTAGGCTGTGAGCACAAGCCCCATCTGTAGATGTCAGGCCCATCCTCATGGAGTCGGGTTCTAACCATTTGTGCAGACACATGCACATTTGTGGCCGGCTGGAGGTCATTTTGCAGGGCTCTGGCAGTGCTCCTCCTGTTCCTCCTTGCACAAAGGCGGAGGTAGTAGTGCTGCTGGGTTGTTGCCCTCCTACGGCCTCCTCCACATCTCCTGGTAGCGCCTCCAGCCTCTGGACACTACGCTGACAGACACAGCAAACCTTCTTGCCACAGCTCGCATTGATGTGCCATCCTGGATGAGCTGCACTACCTGAGCCACTTGTGTGGGCTGTAGAGTCCGTCTCATGCTACCACGAGTGTGAAAGCACCACCAACATTCAAAAGTGACCAAAACATCAGCCAGAAAGCATAGGTACTGAGAAGTGGTCTGTGGTCCCCACCTGCAGAACCACTCCTTTATTGAGTGTGTCTTGCTAATTGCCAATAATTTCCACCTGTTGTCTATTCCATTTGCACAACAGCATGTGAAATTGATTGTTAATCAGTGTTGCTTCCTAAGTGGACAGTTTGATTTCACAGAAGTTTGATTTACTTGGAAGTTATATTGTGTTGTTTAAGTGTTCCCTTTATTTTTTTGAGCAGTGTATATATACCCTATATATAAATATATATTTCAATAAATAAAGATAAATATAGTCAGACAAAGTGACACAGAAGTTATGAAAGTGCCCCTTTATTTTTTTTTGCACTCACTCAAAAATGCATATTTACATGGCATGCCACATCAAAACAGGAACTGACTATGGACACAATCGATAACACATAGAATCTGCTCTGGGAGTTGAGGGCAAGGGAGTTATCCCATGAACAACCAACCGAGAGAAAACAGAAATGAAGCAACACTTAAAATAAGGTCTGCCATACAAAAGAGTTCTTCTTTAATTAGGTTGTTTTAAAAAGTGACAGATGTCCAGCTTACATGTACTGAACATTTTACATTTGTCATGGAGGGGAAACACTGTGGTTAAGTCAGAGATGATAATAGTGTGAACTCTGCAAATAACCACAAGGCTGCTGAAATTGAGGATGGACTGCAACTGCAGATGTTCATACATACAGGGGGGAAAATGTACTATATTAAATTATTATTGATAAGAACAAGCTGGTCAAATCCGAAGATGTCCAGAGATTTTAAAATGCCTAAACGACCTAAGTCTTCTAAGATAGGTTCCTTGTTCAAGGTAATAATCCACAAGCGCCATGTCCTTTTTGTCCTCTTGAAGGGGAAGAGAAAAAAAAAAAACTCCAGAAGATCCAGAAGAGTAGGAGAGAAGTTAAATACATTAAAAAAACAAACTCAGTATACAAGTTCATCGGTGATAATGCAAAAAAAAGAAGAAAAAAAAAAGACAAGGACAAGTTTTTCTTTTTTTTTTTTTCCAGAGGAAGATCCTTTGAGAAAAATGTTGTCTCCGTTTAATCAGTATTTCCTTTGTGTTGGATGAACAGTCTGTTGTATCAACATTCAAACTCACATCCTTCAGGAGTCATTCACACACATGCACTCTCACAAACGCGCGCGTGCGCGCACACACACACACACATACTTTCCCAATCAACCAATTACACATGCAATGTGGGTTCTCGATGAGGGGCTGCCACATCAAATTAGCCCCCTCCTCTTCTTGTAGTCTTCCAGGTTGAGGGACCTGCGGGGAGCGCCGTCCTTCACTGGCAGCGCATTGGAGCTTACTGACAGAGACTTCGCCTCTGTGGAAGAAGAACACAATTACACATCTGTTCTACATCGCTATGATGCACACTAGCATTCACCTTCACCTCCTTTCAAATAAGTAGAACATCCAATCCATATAAGCTTCTCAACAGTACCCCAAAACACACAAGGGTAAAACAATCTCACCTGCATTGGGAACTTGTAGGTCAATCTTAACGTCAAAGTCGTGAACTTTAAACAGGTCTTCTGAGAGGTCAGTGGTTGGCTTGGGGACATCTTTGTCTTTCGGGTTTGTTTGATCCTAAAACAACAAAACAAAGAAAAGGAGATAAGATTTCTTCAGTAAAAATCATAAGCGGAAGAAAATGGATGGATGGATTTCTTCAGGGTAAAGATCTACAACTCAGGTTAGCGCTCGTATCCAGGCCAATCCAATTTTAATTAGACCTCAAAGATAATTATGTACTTTGAGACTTGTTTCAGCAAAATAAATAATTTTCTGATATTGCTTTGTTATACCCTAAAATTAAAGTTTTGTTTTCATTGCTTTGACTATGACATTGTATAAATCATTCATC
Source organism: Pterophyllum scalare (assembly GCA_024447675.2). Classification (NCBI taxonomy): domain Eukaryota; kingdom Metazoa; phylum Chordata; class Actinopteri; order Cichliformes; family Cichlidae; genus Pterophyllum; species Pterophyllum scalare. The sequence continues at coordinate 28,178 of JAMQGT020006249.1, read as the reverse complement.
TATCAAAAATATACATTTCAGAGAAACGCTACAGTGCTGAACACACTGATGAAAGAGCCAAACTACAACACCTGTTCTTAACACCAGACCACAGCCAGGGTTTGGCATAATTTTTACCTAAATAAAAGTAAAAACCGCAGCAATGAGGTATTAGGGAGCGTCCTCCTTACCAGTTTGTTCTTCTCTGCATTTGGATTGTCTGGTGCCGAACCAGAGCCATACTTCTGGTTTAGGTGAGCAAGAATAGCTGCGTGGACTGACGGGTCTCTGGCCTGCAAAATGAACAGGCGCACAGTGACAGATTAGATCAACAGAAACAGATTTATGGCCCTGTAAATATAGTGGAATGCACCATGGGCTGCTTTTGGCACATTTTAGACTCAGAATCAGTGTGGATGGTGCAGCCATGTTGCATGGACCTCAAATTAAAAGTGTGTCTGCAGTGTTATTCACATCATTCCAGAAATTTAAGCTTTCAAAGTCAGTATTCATGTACAGGTGCTTGAGAAAATAAGACTTAAGAAGCTATGTGTTATTTCAATATATAGTATAGTGCATGGCATGTGTGTTTAAATGACATTTAACCAAATAGGAGTATCAAATGTGATTAATTTATTACAGAATACTTACATTAGACACCATGGTGGGTTTGCACTGTCTTCGTGTGAAAGGATCCATTTGTTGGTTTTTGGCATTTTGTCCTTCAGCCTGTTAGAAAATAAACTTGGTATATTACAGCTTGGACAACTGATTTATAATCATGAAAACTGCAGTAAAATTAATAGGTATGGTATTTTTACTACACATGCAACAGGTGGTGACGGTTTGAAGCCTCTGCAGGTTATCTGGGACATACAGGTGCTAAAGTTAGCACGCAACTGTTACGCTGCTGTGAGTTGCCTGAAGTGAACCATCGTGCCACTGAACACTATCACGCTAAAGCAGCACCACATTAAGAAAACACCTGACACGAGGAAGCACTCTGGGAAGGATTGTAAAAAAAGCACTGTGTCAGAAAACAGACTTCATAGAGATGAAACCTTTTTATATGTTTTAGCACATTTTTGTTGTGCTTGCTTGACAGCGGTTTTCCTTTTCATAGATATCTTATCTATCTCTCTTAATTTTGACAAATAATGACGGTGTAATATGTCATGTTTTGTAGTTCACATGAGGTTGTGATGAATGTATATGACACTTACCACAAGAGCTTTCTCAGATTCAACAATGTTCCAGCTTCTGTTCCTCTGATTAATGTAGCTGGGCGACAAACATTGTAAGAGTCAAAGGTCATTGCAGAGTAATAATAAAGGACTGTATTTCATTATGACAAGAAACCTCCAAGTGCATTTTTGTATTCAATTTTGAGACAGAATAATTTGTTTTAAAATGTTTTTTAACTACCAGTACTAACAGAAAGCAGTTACGATTCAGCTATTTTTCACTCTGATGTCTATTTTATTAAACACAGTGAAATGTTTATAACGGCAGATGGTGTACCTAATAGCAGAGATGTTCTTGGTCCTCTGTCTGTCGAGGGCTTCTGCCCTTTCCTCAAGCTCGTTCAGCTCATCCTGGATTACTTTCACCCTTTCGCCATCTCCACTCTCTTCTGCCATGGCCTTCAACAAAGCAAAAAGGGTAAGCCTGATAACCATAACTGAAGGCAGACTATCTCTCAGCAAAGTTCAGGTCAATGGCATTTGTCATCATGTTTTAATGGTTTAGATATACAGGTTATCTGGGTGACATTTAAAAGGCTGCAATAATTACATTCTTTCTTTAAATTAAAAAAAAAAAAGTTGGTTTCTTTTACCTTATCTTTGAGTAACTGCGTTTTCTTCATGGCATAATTTGGTGGTGCTTTCCGGAATCTGTCCTTTTCTTTTACAATCTGCAGAGAGTTTAGACAAAACAGTTTTGAGGAAACTCATAATTATTGAGGTTGGAGAAACAAAGGAAGATGTAGAAAAAAGACTTACATCCTCAATGTCTTTATCGTTGAACTTATAGTTCAGAGCTTCTTTGATGGACTGCTCCTTCTTGGTGATTTCATCCAGAGTTGGGACTTGCATACCAGCAGCCATCATCTGTCACAGAGAAAAAAAAACAACAAAACAAAACACAACTTCAACTTCACTTTATCAATAATACATCTGTGATTGTTCAAATATTATTCTTTTTAGAACCACCTACCGCTTCTTTCCACTTCATGAATTCGCTTTCTGTGAACTCTTGATTTGATACAAACTCAAGCCTGAAAACCCGTGTGTCACCACCATGCCTGTAGATGGTTTACAACATTAAGTCAAGCTTTTGGAAAATAGGCAAAAAAAGAAAATTATACACACATTATATTCTAAACAAGAAGCACGTAGAAAGTGCAAACCTCTGCCAAGGCAGCTGACTCTCTGGGCAATATTTACTTTTAAGGGAATAGTATTGTATGTATATACTAATTTAGTTTTCTTTGTTCTTTTTAAATGTACTTTAAGAAGTTTGTAGTGCAGTAAAAACAAGTGGAAAGTGCAGGCCTTTGTTATTTGCCCTGTTGAAACTCATTTTAATACACCTGACATAATTTTCAGTGTCATTTTTTTTTTAAACACGTGTGGCATTCATTTGTTTAGTAAAATTTGTTTAGTAACATTCAATAACGCTACCAAAGAAACCCTCCTTGGCTGAGGTGATTATCCATGACAGTACGCCTACCTTAATTGTAATCCCTTGTTTGTTCGTGTTGATCCAAGCTGGTAAACTTTCGCTGTCTCTACTACATCAACAATTTCAGCAACCTTTCAACAAGAGAAAAATGAACATATCATAAGTAAATCTATTTCTAAAAAAAAAAAATATACTACTGTAACAAGAACATAAACTTACCCTATAAACTGGTTTACTGCTGCTGTTCCCGATCCCTATCCTCACAAAGCAGCCAGTAACAGTCTTAGCAAAGAAGGGCATGTGGCACCACCGCTCCAGCTTGTGTCTGGACAGGCGGATCCTGTTGAGTTCATCTGGCAGGGATACAGGCTGTGACTTTGGTGGAGTCTCCTCTTTTCTGGTAGCAGAACACAGTTCAAAAAGTTACTCAGAATCAAGAAAGAAAAAAAAAGCATTAAACTTACGACATTATGTGTCTTGTTATGGGACTGTGGTGAATGTACTGGTTAAAACACTTACTCGTCATCATCGTAAGACGATGAACGTGAACTCCGATCGCTTTTGACCGATGACTTATCATCGTCCTCCTCTTCTTCCTCCTCATCGTCAGAATAAACTTCACTCGTCTTCAGCGGCTGACGCTTAGCCAGCAGCTCCGCTGTCAAAGAGACAAAACGTCAGCGTTCAGAAGACGCCTACATTGGCACAACAACATGTCACAAAGGTGTAAAAGCCTGCCAACCCGTTTTATTTTTCTTCTTCTCGCGTTCAGCCTTTAGTTCTTCCATGGCCTGGGATTTTTTGTCAAGTTTTTCATCACGCTTGGATCGTCTCTCCTTGTTGTGCGACATGACCTAGTGAGCGTGAAGAGATTAAAATTACAAACATGATGAAGAAAAGGTGTAATGTGTTGCCTACTCCTGCCATACTAAATCCAGCCAGAAATCAGGAGCAAAAGACGCATCAAATTTCACTCAAATTATTTGTGACATTTTCTGGTTGAGGTATCTGTGTGCTTGACTTCTTATTTAAGCAACACTAATAATGATATAGGACTGAAACAATTCATTGAGTAATTCATAAAATATGCAAATGAACGATGTTTAAATCGGGCAGCTCGCTGAAGGCTGACAGCAGCCGTCCTGCTTTCTACGGCAGCGATACCTGCAGCATGCAGGGGTCAATCTAAAAGGGGGGCTTGGGTGTACAAGACCATATTTAGTTCAAGGCTTTAGTAACATTTTTTTTGCAGATTTAGATTAATATAAATCTAAATAAAATGTTACATAAAGTTAATTAAATTGTATTTAAAATAGAAAAAAGTGGCCAATAAGACTGAGTCACTGACCTGAAGATGTTAGGTTGGACACTGAATTATTATTAACATTAAATATTAACATGTACACCATCAGAACGTCAGAGAATGCTGATATGCTCGCTTTTCTTCATCACAGCCACTACATGCTCCTTTAAAAGCCTACAACCACACATTTATTCACCAGCACACTTAAATACGCAGACACACACGAACACCAAATCAACCTCACTCAGGAGATGCAATACAGTGAGAACTATTTATGTCTTAGTTTAAGATTATTTATTTTTGCATTTAAGAAAATGTTTCTTTATAAAAAATTTTTTTAAGATAGCACGTACAATGAAAGAGTTTAGGTTTTTGTGGACAGATGCTATATGCAGTTAAATTAATTGCTGCAATCTCTCTAAAATGGAAACCAATGAGCAGTTTTAAAAAAAACAAACCTGGGTTTTCTTTCCTGTTTTGAATATTTATTACTGCTCATTAATAAGTCAAAAGCATGTTTATCTGATTACTCAATCGATGGAAGACTCGATAGAATTCTCGATTACTAAAATAATCTATAGCCGCAGTCCTATAATAATACACACTGTCGTATTATATGCCTAATATTGTTTCAGATGTGTGTGAAACTGGACTCACCACTTGTGTGTCTTGAACCTGAGATTGCTTCCTTTTTTCTTGCTCTTCCTCCTGCTTTTTCTTCTTCTCCTCTTTCTCCTTCTTCTTTGCCGTCTTTAGCTTCTTCTTAATTTCAAACCTTTGAAAACAAAAAGAATCTTGAATGAATAAATGATGAACTCACATGCGCCAAACTTGATGTTTTTGCAATGTATGGAAAGGTTTATGTAGAGAATAAAAGAGTTCGAGTGCATTTTAATGAATAAATATCTTGAATCATTGTTTTAATAGCTAAAAATTTTTTTTAAAAATTTATGTCAAGTATAATTTTAAAGATTTTTTTACTCCTCACTCACCGTCTCTTTAGCACCTCTCTTTTCTCAATTCTGTTGAACAGCTCTTGCTCTCTCTCCTTCTCAGTCATCTGCTCCAGTCGAGCTCTATCCTCAGCATCGCCCATCAAGTCATCATCATAACCGTCCCTGAACACTTCGTCCTCAGAGGAGTCTGAGTCGGAGCTGGAGGATGAACTGTTGCTCTCTGAGTCAGACACCTCGCCTGAAATTTTTAAAGAATCAGACACGGGGGAAAAATCTGATTTTAAATAAATAACACCACAAGATGTCATGAGCGAGATTTCAGTTCTAACATATCTGACTATGTAGGCCCATGCCATGATTTACATATAGGGCTTTCTTTATAGTGTTGGCATGTGCTATTTTTGCAAGATTAAAACTGCCTTTACAATCACAGAACAAATTATGCATGTCATGCAGTGCTGGATGTTCACTTTCATCTCAGTAATAAGAGCATCACTGTTTACTGTAAAATGTGCTTCATTTGTATTGGATCTGTATTCAGTAATTTCTAATGTAAACCAAACATTTCCTGCTACTCTACGTTAAGAGTACCCAAGTGAAGCAGATCAGCTCATAATAAGGCAGGTAAGTAGTGAAGCATAACCAACCCTGCTGTTCTGTGAAAAACCAGCCACATCAAAATGTAAAAATGCAACTGATGCAGGACTGATGTCTTCAGAATATCACCTTAGGCCTCAGTCATCAGGTTTAGAGAGCTGTCAGTGACCCCCTGGCAACATCTGGTTGATAAGGAAACCTCCAGCAACCACTCACCAACCGGTCAGGGCATACACACTTTTTCCTCGTGATGGTGGCTACCAGATTTTTATGAGCAGCTTTTGGCAATGAAGCGGTTATAACTCATTTTAACATTGCCAATGTAATTAGGTCCCAAAATAAAATAATTAAATGATTTGTGAGTGTAAAGATTTAGAGCTTAGTTTATTTTTTTAAAAAAAGAAGAAAAAAGTAGAGCATTTCACATCAAGCACACACTGTATCAGTGGATTACCCAATCTGAATCAGATTTGTTAAACTAGCACAAATTACCAGAAGACTTATTTTTTAGGTTTTCCTTAAATATGTCTAACAGTTCATACCAGGGCATGTGACAGAAATAAACAACAGCTTAGATGCTGTGCTGTGAGAGACCTGGGATTGATGGGATGAGTGAATGAGTCATGTAATCCTAGCCTCCTGAAATACCTGTGGATGCAGCACTGGTGATGTGTAATCTATAGTTCATCATATCTCTGGCTGTCCTGCTTTACACTTTATGTAAGATGTTTTGAACCTGAGGACGTGTGTGAGTTTGTTTTGTTTAAATCAGCAGTTTAGTAGCAATTCATGGCTACTAAGCTGTTGTGCACAGATGTGTAAAGAAGCCTTATTTGAGAGCAAAGAGTGTCTTTTTCACTGTGAATTAAGGAACCTACCTTCCTCCGGTGCAGAGCTCTCAGCTGAGCTGTCACCATCTGAGCTGCCAGATGCTGTCGCTTTATTAACCTTCTTCTTTGTAGCGTTCTTCTTTTCAGAGCCCTTGCCCTGCTTAACCTTCTTTTTGCCTTTGGTGCCACCCACAGTCCACTAGACAAAATGAATAAAATGTAACTTTTGGGTATATAACTGACAGAGAATTGAGGTCTATTCTCTTGTGCCTCATATGTCCCAAAACTGAAAGATCTTATAGAGCAAATACTCAGACTGCTATACCTCATCATCACTGTCAGATGTCTCGGAGTCTGTGGAAGCTGCTGGTTTGCCAACAGGTTCTTCCTGCTCACCCGAATCAACCCTCTTCCTCTTTGCTAAAGACAGCAGCTCCTGAAAGTGAGAACACAGTAATGTGGTTCAGAAAGCTTCACCTAGTACAAATGAAGAGAAGGAGACCCAATTTTTCAAGCCACTTGAACTCTGCGTAATTCATATACCAGGAAAAACTTCTCTGAAGTAGCAATGCATGAGCTAAAACACTTAACCCAAGGAAAGCTGCTGCTGCTTCTCGTTTATTATCCTCTGGTTTTTCAGAGGTAAAATTACATGTGACCTGTAGTACTCAAACCTTATGATGTTAGTCTAAGGATTAAGTTGCTCAACTACATTTATGCAAGACAAGTGCATGAACAGCACCTGATCACAAACAAAAGCAAAGTGAAACTACATCCTCCATTAAAATAAAAATGTGGAAAAACAACATACAACTACACCCTCTCTTGCTTGTGTGCTTATATTAAATACAATTTCCTTGCATTTAATATAATGCAGGGAGGATCAAGTTGGGACACTGGCTGAAGCCGGTCTCTCTTCAGCAGCTTGACTGTTTCTCACAGACTCCCTTTGGTTTAGACAACTCCCTGTGCAGAGCAGCAAGGAGGTAAGGCTTGACCCATGACCACAAACTCAGAGTCTTCTTCTGTTGGGAGTTTTCTTGTTAAAAGGAAGGTTTCCTCACCACTGTCTTGAAGCGTTTGCTCTACGGGTAATTTGAGGGTTCATCTCTATATGAGGTGCGATTAAAAAGATGTACAACTCACTTTGTAAAAAGAAATCAAAATGCTCCTGAATTAAATTTAGCTACACCCCCCCTTCAAGATCAGCTTTTTGTTTAGCAATGCAGCACGTCCAGGACACTTATGAGCAGGCACGTGCTGGCACAAGTTGTCTTATTTGGACTTGAAAACTGCTGGGTCTTCAAATGAAAACTACTACTAATCTCTATGTAGCTGGAGACCCATTTCTCTTCAGCAAAGACTTTATTCAGTGTGAAGGTTGGGCCAGTGTGACATAGGAAGTTTTCTGTGTGCAAGTTTAAGTTCCATGGTGAAACTGTTAATATGCACTTTGAAGTCTTCAGAAAACGTATTCCAGGAACCAATCTCAAAATAGCATCACTGCAAGGGAGTGGCACAGATGTCTTATGTGTGATCTGGCTATATAATAGATTAAATAAACAATAATAAATCACTTAATTTCAATAATTATGAGGGCTACTGCATATTGTGGTACACAGACTTAAAAGCTGGAAAAATGAGTGCTGGTATCAGAGAACACTTTGTGTTGGGCAGGCATTTTCAAGAATGTGTTTGTCACTGGGCAAAGTCACATCTTAAACACTCAAGCTGACCAACCAAACCAAAATCATAACAACTAATCACAGCATCGCTCCAGCAGGTCCAACCTAATGTCAGCACTCAAAAGCGGTCAGTGGTGATTGGTCCGATAAACCGCATTTAACAACGTGTAGCACTCCGAGGCTGTGTTGCAAAGCATATTGATCTGGTGGTGGCTAACTAGCTAAAGTACTTAAATAAATGGACATAAGAGGCTTTTTTAAAGATTAAAATGAGGATGGCGCAAGGTATGAGGTCAAGGGCAGACAAGTAGAGGCGGAGAAGGAGTTGTCTCCTGTTGCTGCTCCAGCACAGTCAAGGCATTAGATGCCAAATGCCTCAGCTACAAACTCAGATTGGTGAATTGGAGGCTTTCAGCACTTCTACAATGTTTTCTCTTACAAGTTCAGGCTGCTATCTCTAATGCACTGAGCCAGAGATTCACACAAACACACACACACACACACACACATTTCTCACATGTCCATTTTCAGTTATTCAGAAAATCAGTGGAACAGTGAGAAATACCAACAAACATGAAATCATGCATGCTGCTCAGGGTAATGTCAGGCTTAAAAGGCAGCACGGTCACTCTCTTTCTCCTCTCAAACTGTGTACACAGGCATGCATGAGTGAGTGAGTTCCCATGGTTACTGGTGGACGCTGTGAAACTCTCATGATTCCCAATAAAAGATCTTAGGTTATTATGCACATGCAAAATCAAGAATGTACCTCAATCCTGAAGGTAAGTACTCTACATGTGCTATATGGTGTACATTACCTTTGTAAGAAGACATTTTTATTTACAAACTCAATTACTTCATCATACTGTAGGGAAAAAAATTGTCTTCAGTCACTGGTCACATTTTAGAAGAAAAACAAATTAACTCATCATCTAAGTGTATTTATTTACATTTTGCGGTGTTATTCAAACATATTTATGTCTGTGTATTCAAAGTATGCCATAAATAAGATGACAATTTCAACAGAGTTTGATTGGTGCATGCTCATTCTCTTTACAACCAGGACAGGAATCTTCTCTATGGTCTTACTCTTTTTCTACTGCCTAGACGCTCCATCTTCAACATCCTTTGTCCAGTATATCCACTGTCCCTCCTCTGCACATGTCCAAACCATCTCAGCCTTGCCTCTCCAAACTGATGTACTCATTTCTAACCATGTGCATTCTGGTCACTCCCAGTGAAAATCTTCACATCTTCAACTCTGCCTCCTGTCTTTTCGTTAGTGCTACAGTCCCCAAACCATCCATCATAGCAAGCTTACTAGCATCTTCTAAACCTTCCCTTTGACTCTTGCTGCTATCCTTCGGTGACAAATCTCCCCAATAGACATCTCCACCTACTCCACCCTGGCTGCACTCTCTTCCTCACTTCTCTTGTGCAGTGTCCTTTGGATGGTTGATGCCAGGTATTTAAACTCATGCACCTTCACCATCTCTGCTCTTTCCACCTTCAAGGAACAAAAGGGGCTCATAGCTGATCCCCAATGTAGTCCCACCCGCACCTGAACCCATCTATCACAACACACACCTCACCACTGTCTCTATTCTCATACAGGTCCTGTACCAAGCTCACCTGACTTCCTCATGCAATACCACAGCAACTCTCTTGGCACACTATCACATGCTTTCTCTAGATCCACAAAAACACAGTGCAACTCCTTCAGATAACTATATAAATCCTCATTTCTGTCTTAATTACAAAAACAAAAGTGAGATCAAGCATTTGCACGTGAGTTTAATGGTGATGTGAGCAGCGTGTGCAGCGCTTCAGACTGACATGTTGCTCCGCCAGCTCCAGTTTGACAACAACACCACCGAAATAGAACTTCAGCTCATGACGTCATGCAGAAGATAAGGTTATGGCTAAACCAAACGCGACTTCACTACGGTTTCGCTTTGTCAAAAACACGTCCCATTCCAGTTTAATTTGAAAGCAAATGCACTAATTATCCGACAGAGCACGGCTGCAGTCACGCAGCTTACTGCTCGAAACCAGTCAAAGGCCCACGGCGCGGCATTTTCGAGGCGACATAATACTGCATGATTCCTAACGAGTACGTCTCATAACTAAACGAGCTTGGATCTGATCAACCTCAAATACTTTCCGCTTTATCCACGACCCTACAGTAACACGTAGCAGAAACCTATCCCAGTGTTAAGATTTGAGTGTTTAGTCAGAAAGGAAACAAGGGGTTGTAAATAAAATAGGCCCACACAGCGCAATCAGCTAGCACACATTAGCTTCACCCTCAAACTGTAGTCAACTTCAGAATCCACCGGTCAGAACTAACCCCCCCAAAAATAACACCTACCTGATCTAAGTTATCGTCGCTGGCGCTGTCTTCGGAATCAGAGTCGATAACAACTCGGCCTTTCCGCTTCTTTACATTCACCATGATTAGCTGCAGAGCTAACCCGCTAGCTACCACTGTGTCGTCTAATGTAATGCTCTCTCGACGATAGCCGTCGCTGCTACCTGGCTAGCGCTAGAGTCAATCACACAAAGGCGGTACTGCGCATGCGCAATCGTGTTGCTAGCATGGTTAATGCAAATGTGTTTAACTGAGATATAAAAACACATTTGCACTCGTTCCCTTCAAGTTACATTATTAAAGAGGTTCAATTAAATAATATGTCACAGAAACGAAACTGGTAGATTTAAGAACATACAGAGTTCGCAGAGAGGGGAACCATGTATGAGTACAGGAGTCAGGACACTAATCTTTGGTGCACGGAAGCTCCTGTCGCTCGCTGAGTGACATTTCTGCGTGAAGGTTTGATGATCACATCTCAAATGCTTCCGTTGGTTTAGCAGTTTGTAGCGGGACAACCTTGGCTTCATTTAGGAGCATACACCAGCAGTTTATAGATTTTTGTATCTTATAACAGTGTTGTATATCTTCGTTGTCTAGAATAACCCTCCCCATGTCTCCATCACAGATTTACTGCTACAGCGTGATCAGTGTAAGTGTCTTAAGTTCTTAACTGTAATTTAAAGTAACTTTATGCAAATGTTTTCCATGATGTAAACAGTTTCAGTACTTCCAGTATCGTTAAGTCTTTATTGATTAATTTGTGTGTGGAAGAAAAGATTTGACAGACTGTTTAATCACTCACTGCTAGGTTGGGAAAAGTCCAATTAAAGAGATGAGTGGAAGTGAGGTTGTAGCCATAAAGCAATGCAAAGTGAAGTAACAGAACTATGCTTTTATCACACCTTTCAGAGTACCGTAGAAGACACATTATAGAGACACACAAAGTTGGAAAGAACACTAAAGCAAAGACAAATAGACAGTACACAAGTTGGAGAAATTTAAGACAAATCTCCTTTGTAGTGGGCATGTCCAGCAATCAGTGCAGTCATGGTAAAACAAAAGAAAACCCTCTTTCAATTCTGAAGATTTTCATATCAGCACATAATAAAAAAGAATCTGATCCTTAGCAGGTTTTAAAATTTGGTAAATACAACCTCAGATGAACACCAACATATCATTATTACGGTCATTGTTATTTAACAAAAGAAGCAGTGTGTTTAAGAAACAACCAACCCAAAAAACAAACAAACAAAAAACTAAGTACATCCCATCAGTAGCTCGTTAGAATCACCTTTAGCAGCAATAACTTGAAGTAACTGTTTTCTGTATGATTTTATCAGTAACATCATTGTGGAATACTGGCCCACTCTTCTTTACAATGTTGCTTCAGTTCATTGAGATTTGTGGACTGTTTATGCTGTCGTCCTGGTATTTCAGTTAGGCTGAAGTCTTTGACTGGGTCATTGCAATCCCTTTTTTCTTTTTCAGCCATTCTGTTGGAGATTCGCTGCTGTGCTCGGGATCATTGTCTTGTTGCGTGACCAAATTTCAGCCACGCTTCAGTTGTCAGACAGCTGTCCTAACATTTCACTTAAGAATACTTTGATATACAGAGGAGTTCATGGCCAACACACTGACTGGTGCCCAGTTCCTGTGGCTGCAAAACAACCCAAATAAATAAATAAATTATCTGTCATGAACTTTAACATTTAACATGCTAATTTTTTTTTTTTTTTGTAGTTTCTCTGAGTGTTGGACGGTCCTTGGGGTGAATTTGCTGGGTTGTCCACTAATGGGAAGATTGGCAGCTGTCTTGAATGTTTTCCTCTTGTGAATAATCTTCCTCAGTGTAAAATGATGTGCTTTAAATTGTTTGGAAATGGCCTGATAACCTTTCCTAGATTGATGGGCAGCAACAGTTGTTTCTTTCATTTCTTTGGCGATGTCTTTCCTTCTTGGCATTTTGTTAACACACACCAAAATGCCCCAGACCAGCAAACTGCCAAAACCTCTGCTTTTATAGAGGAGCTCACACTTGCTGATGATCAGTTAATACAATTCATGTGATTAGCAGTGCCTGGCTGCTAATTACGTTCTTGACTCTTGTGGAAGCAGTAAGGTGTACTTAATTTTTCACACACAGCTTCTGCATTTTGGCTTAGTTGTTGTTAGATAAATAATGACACGGTGTAATATAAATATATTTATATTTCATCTGAGGTTGTATTGTAAAATGTCTCTTAAACATGTAACTGCAGCTATATTCTTATGTTACTAGTTGTCACAGTGAAACAGAAAACTCAGGAACACAGTTTAGGTGCCGTCTGTCAAATAATTATATTGCTTAAGGTGTGTCATACCACTTAATATTATTTGGTTTTTGAGAAATATACTCTTGGCCTTACATTTTCCCCGTGCAACCCTGTGTGATGTATCCCAGCATTGAAACCTGCAGATCAGCGCTGAAATGTCCCTACCGAGGATCACACGCTTCCCTTCTGGGAGACTGCTGAGCTCCATCCTCCACCATCAGCTACTCCTCCCGTCCATCACTCCTCTCACTGTGCCCAAAAGAGCTGTGATCCAGGGTGAATATAGACGGCCCGGCCAGCCCAAAAAGGACAAGTTTCCGTGGCAAAAGATTAACTTTAGCTTCTCAAAGGGTTTGGAGGGGATAAAGAAGCAGTTCACACTTCTGAAAAAGGAGTTTACTGATCGCTGGGTTGGTCCGGAGGGCAGACCGATTGTTGAGCACATGCTGGAGCAGAACAGAGTCGTATGGGAGTTCAGAGGTCCAGAGAGCCTGGAGGATTGGACAGTGTCTTCTGATCATGAGATTGGAGGTCACAGTGAAGTTTACCTGAAACTCGGAAGAAACAATAATACCTGTTTTCTGTATGGGACGCTGAGCTCTACTCCCCCAAGAGATGGAGAAACACGCTACAGTGGATACTGCACTATGCGCTCAAAGCAGCCAGTGGTGAGTAGTACCATGTTCACTGCTGCTTTTTCCTCTGAATTTTGTTGAATGAGGGTGGAAAGTAGCCATCATATTATCAGTGTCCCGATATGATATCATTTTCATTCTCCGCCTTCTGCGGACTCCCCCAAAGTTTGTCCGGTCCACATCCAATTTCTCTAAAAAGAAATTATATTTTTGCCATGAAAGGTGAATTTTAACTCATTATTTTACACCTTCACACCCCCCACACCACCAAGAAAACCCTCTATATCGATTTGGTCCCTTGATCACAAAACTATTAAGTTTTTTCCTTTGCAGATTCATAATCTTTGTCAAATTTCCTTCATTTAGATTTACTACTTGCTATATTTCAGACATGATCAACTTTTCACAGTCATGACCGCATGACCTTGAAGGTTAAAGGTCAAGGTTAAGTGGTAATGCCAAGTTCATAATGTAAATGCAATCCTAAATCTGATAGGTACCTGTGCAATTGCTAAGAAAGTGACTGAAAGCCTATTTGAAGATGTACTATGGTTTATTCAAAAAAATCATAGAATAAAATCAGTTTTTTCATTGTTTTATCATTAAAATGTATTAACGACTTGCCCCCAAATTTGCTGGATTCATATCCCTCGAGAATGTGAACCCCTAGTCTGATTTTCAAGAACTAAACTGTTCCGTAATCTGTGTGAATAGTTCTGTCAATTTAGCTTAGAATTGAAATCAAACTGACAACTTTCAAAATGTATCCAAGTACCTACTGTCAGAGCCAATCATAATTGGTGGTGAAGTCGCTAAAACAAAATTGAGCTCATATCTCAGCAATACTTTTAACCAATCAATACCAAACTGGGAACATAGACTTGGGACCCCTTCAGAAGGAAGCTTGATAATTTTGCTGACACTTCACCTTTAGGGGGTGCTATAATTAGTAAAAATGTGTTTTGACCAATAACGGCTTATGCATTTAGATGTACAATGAAATGTGTGTGCCTGCTTGTGCTTTCAGTGGTCCTGAGCCTGATAAGTGCCAAGTTTTGATGTTGACTGAGCCACCATATTGGATTTTATACAAAGTGCAACTAATTTTTCACAGGTCACAAATTTTGTCAGATTTTCACGAAATCTTCAGAGCAAGCCTCACAAAAGTTATCACATTTCATTTTGGTTTTCAGAAGCATTTGCCTGCAACAGTTAATCGAATTTGATGGCAGAGCCACCAAAAAGGAAGTGAGGTTATATCTCAGCATTGCTTTGGCTATTAAGACCAAACTTAACAGTTGCTGTAATTAATAAGTGTGTTTTACCATACAACGTGCTGGCAGATCACCTCTTCTCACAACTTGTTTCTTAGCTAATGTCATGTCTTGCTGTTTGGCCCCCCTCATTGCTGCTTGTACCTATAATTACATGTAGTGTTGTATTTCTCCCTTGCAATTATTTTTATTTTTCAGAATTGTTACTTTTTCTTAAAAGGGCAGAGGGGTCTTTTTCCCACTGCAGTTTATTAGTGCAAGCTTATGTTTATGTAAATGCTAATCTCCCAGCCTCTCTTGTCTCTCATAGGCTTCCTTTGATAGAAAAAAGCACCATGATTGGAGTAGTTTTAACACCCTGCACTTGCGCGTGCGTGGTGATGGCCGCCCATGGATGATCAACATTGCAGCAGAAACATACTTCTTTCACCAGAAGGATGACATATACAGTTATTTCCTATATACTAGGGGAGGGCCCTACTGGCAAGATGTTAAGGTGAGATATTTATTTTTAAAAAAAAAAAAACTTTTACAAATCTTTATAAGTCAAAGAGCTCAATTTGTTGCTCAATCTGAAGAATCATCACAGAATCAGCCTAAGACTTCAAGTGTTGATTTGCAGATACCTTTCTCCAAGTTCTTCCTTACACATCGAGGGAGGATACAAGATGACCAGCACCCTCTCTGGCTAGACAAGGTAGTGCAAAGGAAAATTCAGACAGCCGTGAGAAAACGGATATCATTACCTGAGCACCTTTTAAACTTTTGGCCCTCACACATTTTCCACTGTTTACTTTTTTCATATTTACAGGTTAACACCATTGGGTTTACTTTGGGAGACAAAGCAGATGGCCCATTCCAGCTTGAGATTGATTTCATTGGTGTCTGCAAAGATTACGCACACACAGAGGAGTTTGCCTACGAAGCATACAAGAGGAACCCTGAAGTCTGAGAAGAGTTATAAGCTGCAGTCAAACTGCTGGACCAATTAGACTTCATGTTGACATAATTTATCTGAATTCTAATTTATCTGCCTTTCCTACATATAGAAAGTCAGACATTGTCACCTGTGACTTCATTAAATATTATCCAGGAATCCATTAATGATTCAAGCAGTCTTGTTTATTATAAAATGAAGTATTGAACATCAGAAGCATTTGAGAACGAGAAAGCAGATTTAGGGTCAATGTCTCTTTTATGAGCGCCTCCACTCTAGCAAAAAAAGTAATAAAGCACATGACAATTTTAGTCATAAGAATGCACATCAAAAGATTCTTTAAAAAAAAAAGCTCATTCAAAGCTAAAAGCTTTTATGCACTAATTAAACCTTTAAGAGGCTGTAGAGGATGTAAGCTTTTCTACTCTGCTATAATGGGCTACAAGAGACTGCAGACAGGAAAATATTTACACTAGAACAGGCTATACAAGTGCTTACAAACAGTCGCAATATTTTTATGTCATGACGAGACCTCTTCTTGCGCCAAGCATACTTTCTTTCTTCTGCTTCCGGTTTTGTGTTTGTTTTGCTCTCCGGTCCACCCTAAAATAAGATTAAAGACCTTCAGAGATGTTGCACGAGCAAATTGAAATGGCAGATTTTTCAGTGTCAATTTAAGACCCACCTTGACTGGACTTTGTGCTGTTTGTAAGCTTCCTGGTGTGGATTTGGGATGACAGACTTGTTGATTTCAGTGTTTTCTTTAACCTCTCCAAATGGCTTCAGTTTACCTATTAAAATAAATCTTAATCAATGCTACATCTTCTCCACTCAAAATATTTCACACTAACAGGGAAATTGAGAACAATTTTTTACCTTTATGAGGCTTGTAGTTGAGGGGCCGCGACAGACTCGCCTTCAGATCAAAGTTGGGCTTCTTCTGTGTGCCAGGCGTTGAAATGCTTGTGTTACCAGTGAAAACGAATGGTCCTTGCAGGGGAAGAAGAAACAAACAAACAGGCCATCTACTTAGTCTGCAGACATTTATGCTTAATTCAGATATCATTCCAAGGGTTGAAGGGTTAAAGTACCTGGGGTTTTTGTGGCTGAGAAAGATGCAGTTTTGACACTGCTGGGCTTTAATCCATCAGCGGTCTGTTTTTGAGGAGTGCTGGAGATCACGTAGGGTGACATGCGTGCAGGTGTCTTCACCAGTGACCTTTTATTTTCATTGTCGCGAGTAGCTTCTGAGAACCTGCACATAGACATTTGTTAATAAAGCATTACATTAAATACAAAATTTACATTTGAAGTGATGGGAGAATGTGAAAAATCTCAGTTGAGTGGCTCTGTGATCAAATATTTCACTAGCCTGCCACTTCAGTTCATTAACAAATTATTGATAGTGTTATATAGCGAAAGCTTAAAAGGAAAGGGGACCAATTATGCTCATTTACAGCTCCAAAATAGTCTTTATAAAAGCCCCTCAGTTCACCCATTGTCTGAAACAAGCCATTTCAGCTCCCTTCCCTCTCTGTCTGAGATAACCATATTGAGGACATTCCCTCTTAGTGACACTGCAGCAGTAGATACACTATATAGACAAAAGTACCAGGTCACAAACATGAACAGGATCCTCTTGGCCACAGAAACCCATGCCATGAAGCTCCCAGCACACAGTTTTTGTGCTGATATTAATGCCAGAGGTGGGGACATAATATACGCACTCACAGATTGACTTATTGTCTTTAAAGACAGACTGTGTGCCTAAGAGCTTAATTTGACACAACTGTGGCAAGAGGACTGAAAATACCTAAACTGAAAGATCAAGAGACTGTGTGGCTGAGTACTTTTGTCTATATGTGACAGAAAATAAAAGGCATATTAGATCCCTTTAAAATGATTTCTTCTATCAAAAGGCCCAAAGAAGAAACTGTTACTCAACCGAACATTGATCCTGCGAGTGGAAAGGACAGAAGGCCTGAAGGGAACTTCTTCCTTTGCAGCAAGTGTTTTTTTGGTGGCCGAGAGCAAAGTGTGCCTGCGATTTTCTCCACCTGGTGTCTTGTTCACCGGAGCAGGACTGAACATGGAAGCACGAGTTGGATTCGCCCTCTGTGGGATTATATACACATGCCATCAGTGTGCTCTAGAAGTAATCAATATACATGTCAGTTGTGGGTATCCAGCAGATGGTGATGCTTACCATTTGAGCTTTGCTATCAACTTGCTGCAGTTTAGTTTTGTCTGAAAGATTCTACAAATAAAAAGAAAAAGTTCTCTTACATGTTACATTCATCATTTCCCACATAACGTCAGCCAAGTTAATTTAGAAGTGTGTACCTTTAGCTCTTTGACTGAACTTCTATATGTTTTCAACTGTTTTGTCTTCCGCTGAACATAGGAGTCAATGGACTCCATCTTGTTGAAATGTGCCTCATGGAGTTTTTTGAAATCTGCATAAATAGATGCAATTTAAAAGATTATTCAACGATTTTGAAGTGGAGACAGGAATCCTTTTTTTTTTTTTTTTAAATCAACTGGGGTTTCGTTTACACAAGCATAATAGACATTTGTTTATCAAATGATCACAAACAGCAGGAAAACGTATGGATTTCTGGACCTAATGTGCTTATGTGTATAGACATCCCACAAAAGCTCCTTCTGAACCAGGTAAAACCACGATGCGATTTTTTTTGTTTAAACTCAAAAAGATACTAGGTGGAAAGGAAAATTGAAAAGAAAACTTACTGGGGGTAACAGGCTTCAACAAAGGCTTGCTCCT
Source organism: Pterophyllum scalare (assembly GCA_024447675.2). Classification (NCBI taxonomy): domain Eukaryota; kingdom Metazoa; phylum Chordata; class Actinopteri; order Cichliformes; family Cichlidae; genus Pterophyllum; species Pterophyllum scalare. The sequence goes on along the minus strand of JAMQGT020006249.1, from coordinate 9,826 downwards.
CTGCTGGAGACGAGGAATTTTACCAGCTTTTGCTGCCTTTTCTGGACACAAACATTTAAATTTACAATCAGTGCCAAAGTCAAGGATGTTAAAGTCCAAAGAAATATTTTTAATGGCATTTAAAGAAGTTACAAGTGTGTATCAACTTTTATTACTGACCTGCTTCAGCAGCCACAGGTGCTTCATCCTTAATGTCAGTGGTCTGGAGTTTTTTTGGAGGCTCCTTTGCAGTTTTGTCTGTATCTTTGGCAGAGGACACCTTTCTCTTCTTAGCACCCCTAGTACTGCAAGGTGCACTAGAGGCATCTATTTCAGTGTCACCCTTAAAAGGAAAAACAAGCATTTAAGTCTAAACCTCCAGAATGCAAAGAACTGACGCTCCAACAAAGCAACCTTTTACACAGACATAGTAGTAATTTGTGGTGCATTTGTGTTGAGTGCGTGTAATATAGAATACCTCTGCAGCATTTGGAGGTATCTCGGCATCACCCTTAGTCAGTGTTGCAGTATCAGAGATCTTTCTCTTGGTACCGTTTCCTTTCCCTCGACGTGTGTTCACAAAGCCAGCAGTGTTGGAAACTTCTTCCTTACAAGATGAACCCTGAGCATTCTCAGATTTCTCCTGAGCTTCATTTTCATCTTTTCGGGCATTGTTAATGTCTCGCCTCTGGAAGAGCCATACACTGATTAGCGCTGTACACATGACATACTGTCAACAAAGCCAATACATTAAAAAACAGCAGTAAGTTACCTGCTCCGACGACTCTTTTTTTCTTGCTGATAATGCTGCTTTATGGCTTTCAGAAGTTTGTCGGACTAATGTTGAAAAGAAAATGTATTTTAATGTAGTCTGCCCAACGCACGTTACAACAGCTAGTTACCGTTATGGAAACACAAAGAAGTTATTTTAAAAGGTACCGCTCCCTTACCTTCATGTTCGCCTTGAGCCCAAGCTCCTTAGCGAGACTTCGCAATTCTGCGTATTTCATGGAGTCCAAATCCATGTTGGTGTGACCGTTTACTTCGTTTTTTTGAACAAAAATACGCGTAGTACACGTCCGTGTTTCTCCTCACCGTAAGCTGCGTCGGTTAAAACGCCCTCCGATTCAAAACACAGAAGCGCGACACATTTGATTGGCTCCTCACTTGGACCGGATGTGCCTCGCAGCCGCTCAGAACAAACAGGCATTTCCCCCCCCTGTGGTTCTTTTTTTTTTTCTTTTCGATAAAACGTTAATTTTCATGAGCATAACACTTTTGTTGTTAAATGTGTATATAAGTGTTATTTGGCAGTTTTTAAATGTCGTACATTGCTCCTTACGGCGGCAGTGTGGATATGCCGAGGGCGTGCTTTCCGTTGCTTCCTCTGTTGTTCAAATTCACGAGCGGGACACGTTGCTGGCTAAGCTGCGTGAAACTTTAACATGGAATTTAATGACAGCCTTTTAATTAAACGCACCGACGATGCAAAGCTACCATCCACGGCAGCAGCGCGCAGACAGCAGATGACTCTCCACTGTCAGCAGTGCAGCGCTATCCTGGCGGACTCCACAGGGATCTGTGGGGAGATGAAAAGCATGGACTCCATTATGTGCATAAGTAAGTACGCTTCATTGGCAAACGCTTGTTCGCTGATGAAATGTTAAATTAAAGTGTTTTATGCTCATATCAAATGCAGTGCAGTTTAATTAATAAGTTTATAGTGCTTTCAGCTGAAGCTCATGGTGTCATGGGGATGAGGCAGTTTACATCGCATGACCTAAGATGTTGGAATAAGATAATTGGAATAATTAGGAAAATCCTCTCAAATTATAACAATATCCGATAGATGGCCCACAGCCAAACAGATATATTGCGTCTGTATCTGCTCTTGTGGCTGCAGAGCTGAATCAGTGCTCTGGTGCCTGTTCAGTATGTGGTGCAGTGGGTGGTCAGGTATATCCATGATAGATAACAGTTTCTTCAGTGACCTCCTCTCCACCATATCTTGTCCAATTTGCAGGTGATCATAGAGCCAGCCTTTAAATCAGTTTAATCAGTCTGTTGGTGTCACCAGCTCCATCACTGCTCCCCCAGCACACCACAGCAATATGATAGAAAATCCCCATTTTGCTTGATCTTCCAGTAGTAGATGTGGGCACGGGTTGTTCTTTTTCTTCTTAAGTCAATTACCATCTTTCTGGTCTTATTCACATTCAGAAGCAAGTGATTCCTGCCAGACCACTCCACAAAATCGTTCACTGGTGGTGTGTACCCCTTTCTCGTGTCCATTGCATCCAACCAGTGAAGGATCATCAGAGTATTTCTGTAGGAAGCATGACCCAGAACTGTACTGAAAGTCTGAGGTGTACAGGAATGGATACAGTGCAGTCCCCTGTGGAGCTCTCCATATCACCAAATCAGAGTACTGCACTGTCTCACATGTTGTGCTCTATTGTGGTGGGTGTGTTTACTGACATCTCCTGTAGCTTCTTTCTCAGTAGCAGCCAGATTGTGTTAAATGAACTGAGAACTCAAAGAAGGTGATCCTCACTGTGCAGTTGTTACTATCTAGATGGGAGTAAACTCTCTGCAGCATGTAGATGACTGCATCATCTGCTCCCTGATTTGACCTGTGTGCAAACTGCAGAGGGTCAAAAGATGTTTTCACCTGTGGTCTACTTTTTATTTACATTTGACTTGTTTCCTTAATGGTTGGTACCCCATGTAAAACACTGGGGAATGATCACAAGGTAATTAACACATAACACACCACCACACACAAGCATGAATGCTTGCAGCTGTCTGACACAGAGTTCACTTGGGGGGAAAAGGGGGTAGAAGATCAAAAATACTAATGATAATGAGGGTGTATAGTGATGGAGACAACAAAGGGCTGTGAGCTACTGTAGCATGCTTCACTGACTTGTGGTAAGACTACTTTAAGGTCAGGAGAGGGATAGTTTACTTCTAGGATTCTTTAACATATATTATTTTTTTACTTGACATTTTCTCCCCAATGCTCCTTCATTTGTTTTTCAGGGCTACTGTACTCTCCATCCATGGACGATTATCAAAAGTTTAATCTCAAAATGATATCAATCGCCTTTCTGCTCATCTTCTTTTAGGAGTAACCAATGACGTGGTCATCAGTGATAAGACAGAGACAGGACATAAAGGGGAAATGTCCAATTGGTGAGTAGGGCTAAGCTATAGAGTTTATTATCCTTATAGAGGCAATTTGTTCTGTATCTCAAAACACTGTCATGAGCACAGCCTAGACTTCGGTTGTATGGCTCAAATACTGATTGTGTCAAAGGCACCCACAGGATATTAATGAATGCATTGCTGCCTCTTCTCTTGTTTTTTCCCAGTATCTACAGCTCTTTAAAATGCAGTGGCTGCCACAATGCTTTGGGGAAAGTCATTCACTCAGCACCATCACGTTTGGCCATGATTCGCTCCATCTTTCTCCTCTGCAAAGCAAACATAAACTGGTAAGCCCTTCTGCTTCTGCTGCACACACAGCCATACTGACTTCTTGTGTACATGTTTACATGTTTGTCAGGTGAGGCTAGAATAAACACATGGGTTATGAGCTTTGTCCACTTCATGATGTGAGCTCAGGTCACAGATGAAAAACAGCCTTTATTGTACACTGGGTGCATAGGCTTAACTATTCACTTGATAAATAAGTGGCTGGTAATTATATTTTTCATTCTTTAATAGGAACTGTTCCAATGAAATGATTTTTTTTTAGCCTGCATCCATTGATCTTTCAGAACTTCCTCAATTCTCCCTACAGCTACATCCTCAACAGCAGCTCCATAGTGAAAGCATCCACGCTCACATTTGATCTGAAGCCTCTTGGAGAAGGCATGATTGAGGTGAGACACTGAAATAACACTATCCCCATGGACACGGTTATGTCCTGTCTGGGCAAGAGTACTGGTTCATTTCACTGTTAATATTTATCATCTGAGCATTAAATTTCTCTTTTACACACTACATATGCGACAGTTCAAAAATAAGAGATTATTGCATAAAGCAATCCAGGCAGGAATGGAAGAAACTATAATCTCCTCTACTGAGCAAATAAATCCATTCTTTGCTTTCCGTTGTAGGTGAAAAAGCAGTTCCAAGCACAGCTGGATCAGATGTCACGCATGAAGAGCAGACTGACTGACAGCAGTGTCACCAGTGAAAGTGTAAATGTGCACAGTACCTCCAGTTAGACCTGGGATTTGGGAAAATGTGTTCTCCAGTCTGCTGTTAACTGTAGATGGGTTTTGTTGATGGAGGTGTTTATTTTTCTCCGTATGTTTCATTTGTTTGTAAATAAAACTTTATCAGTAATAATAGATTAGAGCTGAAATGTATTTGTTCCACTAAAAATAAAATGACTATCAGTGAATGCTGATGTCACAGACTGTATATAAAAGATGTATGCAGTTGCAGTGTTGAAGAGTGTGAATACTTATGTGCTTTAAACCTGCATTCTTTCTAATGACCAGCAGGGGGCAACTGCTCATTGGAAAAAAATGAATTCTTATGGTAAAGAAGATGGGAAAAAACCCTCCTGCTTCTGTGATCTGTGCCCTCACTAAGCACCTTCCTGATGAGTTTTTGTGACTTATTTGTTACTCAGTCACCCCTCATTTCTGATTTGTTGCTTCAAAAGACCAAATGACCAAAATCCTTTAGTATAGAACTTCACGGTTGTCATCTTCGTCTATGTTGGCATCCTTCAGCTAGCAAACTAATCCCTGTTTATTATTATTTTTTTAATTGCTGCAGGTTAAGTCTGGATGCTGTGAAATATAAATGTCACTCCACCTATATTGTCACTATGGTTCAAAACATTGGTGCTGGTACCCTCTGCAAATATTAACAGCTGTGACAGAACAGATGTTTCTGCAGTTACTGACACAGCTTCTCAGAGCCCTTCTCTGCTGCTAAAAAGTTTGTAGTTTTAGCCACAAAGACAGCGTTGGCATTTGGTGTAAAGTGACTTCTTACCAACTTTCGGGATGCACGGACAACTTTCTACACAGACAGTGAGGGTCACTCGATGCTGTTTTGAGCTAAAAAAAAAAAAACTTAATGTCACCCTCAGCTGTGCCACGATCTTAAAAAGTCAAAGCAGTCTTAATTTACCATTTTGTTGTTTGGAATCGACGGCATACTCTCAGTGGCCACTTTATTAAGTACATGTTGCTAGTATTGTTTTGGACCCCCTTTTGACTTCTGCCTTAATTCTTTGTGGCATAGATTCAACAATGTGCTGGAAACCTTCCTAGAGATTTTAGTCCATAGTGACGCAATAGCTTCACACAATTGCTGCATATTTGTCATATTTGTGAATCTTTTGTTCCATCACATCCCTGTTGGATTGAGATCTGGTGACTGTGAAGACCATTTGAATGCAGTGAACTTACTGTCATGTTTAAGAAACCAGTGTGAGATGATTTGAGTTTCGTGACATGGCACATTATTCTGCTGGAAGCAGCCCTCAGAGGATGGTACACTGGTCATAAAGGGGGCCCAGAGTGTGCCAAGAAAATATGTCCCACACCAGTATACCCCCGCCTCCAGTCTGAACCTTTGATACGAGGCGGGATGGACTTATTCTTTCATGCTGTTTTCACCAAGTTCTGACCCCACCCAAATGTTGCAGCAGAAATCAAGACTCATTAAACCAGGCAGTGTTCTTTCAACATTCTGTTGCCCAATTTTTGTAGCCTCAGTTTCCTGTTCTTAGCTGAGAGGAGTGGCACCTGGTGTGATCTTCTCCTCCTGTACCCCATCTGCTTCAAGTCTGCTCTTTTGTAGAGAACTGCTGCTCACTGGATACTCACATTCTCTGTAAACCCTAGCTGTGGAGGAAAATCCCAATAGATCAAGTTTCTGAAATACTGATTGGTTAATTAGATATGTGTTAACAAGCAGTCAAAAAAAGTGCACCTAATAAAGTGGCCTGTAAGTGTATATCCTTTTTACTCTATTTGTTGTTTAATGTTTTAATGAAGTTAGAGCCTAATAGTTCCCACTAGAACCAAAAATGTTACCTTTATGTCTCAGTTTAATGATCAACATTATTAATTTGTCATCTTTAGAGATGTTGGGTCAGCAGGTTTTGAAAATTTAGTGCGAGCCAAGCTAGTTTTGTCCCTGCCTAGTCGCTTTTGTTCTTTGTTTCAAGGCATTCAGACGTTAAACAAAATCAACACCCATCCATTTATATTGGCACCATGCTGCATTTTATTGCTGAACTTCTGATACAGATTCATTTTTTTAAGTTAATACAAAACCAGACAAGAGGCTCACACATAACAAGCATGCCCATTTCCTCCCTCTGGAGTGCATAGTTTCTACACAGTCCACCACCTCAGTGGAAAAGTTGATCAACAAAATGATGTCATTAATCTTACCTAAACTCGTGATTTTTTTTCTTCCTTTTTTAACGGGAACAAAGGTTGATTTGTTTTTCAGCTGCACTGTGGCAGTACTGTCATATTTGACACAACCCCTCTATAAAATTGTTGAAGCTGCTTCAACGTGCTCGCTGTTGTGTCAAACAACTCGCCACAGAACATCCAAAATAATCATTTCAGTTTCCTAATTACACTCATTCACATTACAAAGTTGGATTATTGCATGCAATACAAATCATTCATTATTCTGCTAAGACATGCATATTTTTTTAACCCATATATTAATGTTGCTAGATGCCTACTTGCTTATAAACTGTTGATTACAAATCCCCAGAAAGAGCATTACAGGGTTAGAACAAAGTATCGAAGACAGGGTGGAGATGATGACGGTGCAAGTCAGAACATAGAGAGAAAGTGCTTTTCAAACAAGTGTCAAGTTCGCTCAGTGAGTCCTTTGCAGCCACAGAATTACTGAAATGTTTTTCTAAATAAGTGGGCTTTGAATGGATGTAAAAATGCTACAGTTGAAATTTAAAGCATCTCTCATGTACCAATTGATGAACCAATACCAATACCACGATGCTACTGCTGCTCTAGAATACACTTTATTCTGCAAAAAATATCCCAAACTTTAAGTGATACTGTATTTTTAAGTGAAATCAATGCTTCCCCCCAAAAAAACAAGTGGCTAATTGATTGTGTAGGCAAAAAAAAAAAAGGGGTGTGTGTGTGGGGGGGGGTATCCTTTCCATGTGATGCTACAGAATCCTTTAAACACTTTCACCCTGGCACTAAACTCATGCATTACGGTAGGTTATTGCTTCTAAAACTCTAATCAAATACAATTTTATGGATTAAAATATAACGCTCTGAATCCCAAAACTATGAGGTAATATGTACAATGCGATGTAACTGTGAGATCATAATTCTAGGACTAAAACGCTATGTCGGATCCTTACCAATCAGATCCAGGTCTAGGATTAAACTTAATCTCATTCTTAATAGAACACTTCATCAGTGTCACATGTCAAACTTGCTCTCTTGGGAGATTTTTGGCTTCCACATATTTACTAATTCTTTTAATGTTTTATAGAGCATAAAAAAAAGCAGCTACTTATTATAAGCATATAAACCTATATTAAATGACTTGAATCAATACTTTAAATACTTGCTTACCCTGATTGTGCCTTACGTTACTTGTATTTCCATTGCACACACTAGCCATGGAATAAAAAGATCTCACAGTAGAGTTTGGAGTAAAGCTGTGTGTCTATGCAGTGTATTTAAACGTACCTCAGCCTGCCACCCTTTAATGTCACTGAAATGGTTTCCCCAGTTTGGCGCGCCAGCTTAGCCTAGAAATCAATTTCACTATTCCTCATGAAGCAAGCATCACTACTGGTCATGCACGGCTACTATAATGTTGGCACCACAGTCCCGCTAAATAAGCTAATGCACATGAGTCTATACATATCTTAATGGAAGACATTGGTGATTTTGTTGCTTTCAAACAACTTGTCACTTGTTTATACAATATACAGTTTGGTCAAACAACATGACAGTTAGGATCAAATATTGCACAAATCCCGGTAAAATGTGATTTTTCTTTTTGGTGGAAAAAAAAAAATATAGAGAAAATGTACAGAAACTGTATGCATTCACTTTAGAAAAAAATACTTTGTTTTTAAGATTACAAGAAAACTGTCTCCATTTTTCGAGAACATTTTTTAAAGTTTGAATTAATGACAAAATCTTACAAGAAGCTCTGATGTGCATGGAGAAAGGCCTACAGCTGCTTACGCTGTTAATCAGGCTTCATCACTGGCTTATGCTTTCAAATACATGCCTGAATGCATCATTTAGATGCATCATCATCATCATCAACAACTGCGAAGCATGATCCAAGAGAAACACAGCAGACCAGAATGAGGTATCCTGCAAAACACCACCATCTATACTACTTAAAGCCAAAATTAAACTAGATTAAAATGAACAAGCAGAAGCTCTAAAGTAAATCCAGAGCTTCCTCTAGGATTTGGGAGTAATTTCACAGAAACAGCGGTATTAATTTTTATTTTTTTAACGAAACCATTTTCTCTAAATTCTTAGACAGTTATCTGGATAATTCAGAAACAAAGGGCAGTTTCTTCCAAGTGACTGCATTATCCTTGTGAGAAAAAAAAAGAGACTAGGTTTCCTTTGGGTGAGATTAAGCATGTTTGATAAACCAGATACTTTTGAATATGTCTTCTCACAATTCCTGGCTCAAAAGAAATCAAAACTGAAACTACCCATTTATACACTTCTTAAATTGGAGCTAACATGGAGGAGGGAAACCAAAAACATGTTAAAAGTCAAAAAACAGCAGATGAAGGAAAAGTTGACCAGAATGCTAAGAGAGACAAATTTGAGATACTACAAGTTGCCAGATTTCTATTTAAAGGACTAAACATAAGAGGAATACTTCCAATTTTGTCTCTATGTGCTATTTGTAAATGAACACCTGCCAACCTGAAAAAAAAACAACAAAACCCAGAACAGATGCATAGAAGACCACAGTTTGAGTGGGTCAGTGTTTGTACCCAAAATGAGTGACTGTGCGCTGCTTGGTCTTCTCCCATTTACACCCTCACTTATTATTATTAAAATCATCCAGGAATATTATATAACTTTCTGTGGCACTTGACAATCTTTTAGCTACTTTATCACTCTCCTCTTCAGTCCTGTTGGACTTATTATAGCAATGAGGTAGAATGAAAAAAAAAAAACAAACACAACGAAAACACACCCAATGCGTCTAATTAAAAATCACAGGCCTTGATCTTTGCTACAGTATCTTGTGTCTTTTGCTTTTTTTTTTTTCCCAGAAAATTGGGAGCAGATAATTTGTTCTTTATTAAACTGCTTTGTGTGACTGTAGTGACACTGAGTTTTTCCTTCCTTGCTATTTGGGAAATAGTGACTATGTTTACATGCAGCCTTTCAAGAATCTCATGCATATCTCAAGGACTTTCTGGCAGACTAGTCAGTGGCTTCAAAAATAATGCTAGGCTACATGTAGACATAAGCAGAGTGTGCATCATGCAAGTCCGACAGCCCAAAATCTTGGCAGATGGTGCTCACTGATGATCAGGCTGCTGAAACAAGCCAGGGTGGAATGCTGCGGAGAAGTGATGGCTGATGTCCCAGCAGGACGGAGGGCGCCAGTGTCCCAGGAGCCCAAGTCATCTCGACACTCACTCTTTACCTCCAAAGGTCTTGGCGGCGGTGGAGACGGCATGTTGGTGGTGCTGGGTTTAATTTGAAAGGAAATATCACTCATGGTGGTTTCATGACTCCATTAACTAAAGGTTTCTACCTAAAAATAACACTTAAAATGTGATTTTCATAGAAGACAGCTGTCCGTTATTCAT
>JAMQGT020006248.1:0-11464 GCA_024447675.2 Pterophyllum scalare | reverse complement strand
TCAGGATGTAAACAGCTCTTGTTACAGTATTGCAATAATTGACAAAACTAATGCTCTATTTAATATCAAGGGTCCTTCAGAGTTCAGTAATTTGCAGAGTGGAGTTGTTGAAGTAGACAGCAACAGTCTATAGAGTCAGGAAATAAAAGTACGTCCAGCTAAACTGAACCAATGATATAGAAACTGCCGGTAGTGATATCTAATTGTGGACACACTTCTTGAAAATAAGTGCAGTAGTTTGTCTCTGACTTTGCTCGACGATTATAGATCAGGTCCAATGCCAGCACGTGTCCCCACATGACTTTGGAATGGCTTTTTGTTGCATACCAAATGCCAAAGGGTGTCTGAGATGCTGGTGACATATGGGAAAACAGGGTAATTTAAACAGTAGATGTAATGAAGGCTGCATGGGAAAAGGCTGCATAAGCAGTTGATGGGAGGGCCTAGTTCAAAAAAGTAATGTGGAAATATACAGTTTATTTGTTGGTTGATAACATAAAAGTCCACAAACTGAACATTTCATCTATAATTTCTGTTCATCGATCTTTTTTACTGAACTAAAAAAATATCCGTTTCCTGCTGTCCACTTGATCAGAAGCACAAGAATGTTCATGTGGCCTCTGTTAAGCCTAGATTTTTGTGTTGGAAGGCCATTGGGTTCCCTTCAGGCATTGTTGATGATTATAAGAGCAGGACTAGCTGTCTGCTGACTCGTCTCGCACATGGTGCTTTGCTCAGCTGGCTTGGCAAAGACTTGTGGAGTGTTGAGATTGTAGACTCCCGCCTGAAGGAAACAGGCTTGCAGTGTTAGACACAGTACCTCCTTGGGCTTTAGCTGCAGCTTGTACTGGGTTTGACCCACCCAAGCAAATGAGCTGTGGACCTCGAGAGATTCTGGGCTGAAAAAGACATGTATAGAACAGATGTTTAGTAGTTTTGAAAATAAGGATTGATAACACCCAATCACCAGGTAATATCAGAAAGAAAAAAAAAACAGTTCACAGTGCCAAATACACTACACTGCCAAAAGTATTCACTTGTCTGCCTTCACACATACATATGAACTTGAGTGACATCACATTCTTAATCCATAAGATTTAATATGACATTGGTGACCCTTTGCAGCTATAACAGATTTAACTCTTCTGGGAAGGCTTTCTACAAGGTGTGTATGTATGTGTTTATGGGAATTTCTGACCATTCTTCCAGAAGAAGAAGCACATTTGTGAGGTCAATTTTATTTACTTAAAAATTAACAAATTATAAAAGTTTGCAGAAAGTGATATGAAGAATGACTACTTTCTCAAGCCACTGTACATATTAACTGTATTCTAATACTGAAAAAGCAAAGTAATTAGCCTAGCAACACAGCTGCATAATCTCTCCACAGTCCTCTGTGACTCTAGAAGGAGTTATTTATTTATCTCAATTACAGATGCAAAAAGGAGGAGGCGTGGGCATGAAAATGTAAAAACGTGAGACTTGAGCAATCACCTACACATGTCTATCTTGGTTGCTGCTAAACAGACCACTATTTCCACGTGCCTCTGGTGTGCTCTCACCTCATGGCTTCAAAGCTCAAAAGCCACTTTTTACATTTAAAAATTGAGACATGACATTTTATGTCTGTATCACTAAGCTTTCCTCCTGTACACACAGGCAATGACAAACAACACCTTTCTCTCAATTTTTCTTACAACGTAATCATGTTAAGGAGTGACACATCTTGTATTAAGAAACTTACCTGGCACTTTTGTGTCGCAAGTCAATGATGACATCTACCTGAGCCAAGGAACAGTTGGACAGAGTCAGAGTAACTGGCACTAAACAGAGACTAAGGACGAGAGAGAAAAGCAGCTTCAATAACAAAGATCCTGAAATACATTTGCTGATTTGGAAACATTTTAAAGAAACAATTAAACAGTCCAGAAAGCAGAGGATGTACTTGAGAAGTGTAATACTACAAAATATTGTCAAAAATGGTAACATCCTAATATAGTCTTAGCGTAATGCTCTCTCTCCTCAGCCCCAACCGTTCGCGACAGATGGCTGCCCCTCCTGAACTGATTATAGGCTGCACAACTATAAATATATACTTAAAATTATTTTCTAAAAGCTCCCCTTATCAGTTCATTTTTAACAGGTCTGTTAAATCCAGACAAAGCCAGTCCCAAATGATCAGTCACAATCATATCTTAAAGACCTCACAGTTTCATATTATCCCAACAGAGCACTTCCTATGAGTTTCCAACAGGAAAACAGGAGGCAGAGCCTTCAGCTGGCAGGTTCCTCTCTCATGGAACCAATACCTAGTTTCAATATGGAGACTAACCCAAATCTGAGTTTTAACCCTTATTATAGATGGCGCTTCAGAACTTTACTTTTTGATCATGCTTATGGTTACGGTGGATCAGTGAACCCTGAACCATCTCTTACTTATGCTACTATAGACCCAGGCTGCAGGGGGATTTCCACTGTCTTCTTTTCACTCTCCATGTGTTATTTGAATATGCCATCACTGCACCTTTTTAGTCTTCCTTCTCCTGTATTGGTGTTTTGTTCTCTTTCTGCCTCACTCTCAAGCAAATTGCAGCAAATAGCTTCCATCCTGGTTCTGCTGGAGATCTATTATTGTTAAAAATAAACTAAAATGCTGTGAGATTACCGTTATTGTTAACTGGCACTTTATAAACTGAACTGAATTGACTCTAGTTGGATAAGCTGTTCAGTTGAGTTATTTAAGGGCCTCCTTGGACCAGTTACAGTACAAGTGAGAACTAATCAAAATATCAATAAACCTAAGCTTATGTTCAAGTTTTATCTTTCAAGACTTTATCTTTTTTATTTTCAACATTTTAGAGCAATACTAAACATATAAATACTAACAAATAACATTTAAATGTATGTATAGACAAATGTATGAATTAAACAAATATGTAGGACTGCTTGTTTGCTTTTGCACAATATCTCTAGAAACATCCTGTCTCAGAGTGATGCTGAAAAGCTAATTCATGCATTTATTATTTCTTGGCTGGACTATTGTAATTCATCCCTTCCTAAAAGCTCCCTGAAAAGCCTTCCGCTGATCCAGAATATCGAAAGAGAGCATATTTCTCCCATATTGGCTTCTCTTCAATGGTCCACATGTTAAATCCAGAATTTAATTTAAAATCCTTCTCTTCACATACAAGGTCTTGAATAATCAGGCCCCATTTTATCTTAAAGACCCCGTAGTACCATCAGCCCAGTAGAGCACTTCACTTTCAGACTGCTGGCTTACTTGTGGTTCCTAGGATACTTAAGAGTAGAATGGGAGGTAGAGCCTTCAGCTTTCAGGCCCCTCTTCTGTGGAACCAGCTCCCAGCGTGGATTCAGGAGACAGACACCCTCTCTATTTTTAAGATTAGGCTTAAAACTTTCCTTTTTGATAAAGCTTATAGTTAGGGCTGGATCGGGTGACCCTGAACCACCCCTTAGTTATACTGCAATAAGCCTAGGCTGCTGGGGGCTTCCCATGATGCACTGATTGTTTCTTTGTCACCTCTTATTACTCTCTATGTACTTAATACATCACTCTGCATTTAATTAATAAGTGTTAATCCCTGTCTCTCTTCCATAGCATACCCTTTTGTCCTGTCTCCCTCCCCTCACCCCCCAAGTGGACCCAGCAGATGGCTGAAGCTGGTTGAGATTTCTTCCTGTTAAAAGGGAGTTTTTTCCTTTCAACTGTCGCCAAGTACTTGCTCATAGGGGTCTGATGATTATTGTTTTTTGGGGTTTTTTTTTTATATTATAAAGTGCCTCAAGGTGACCGTTATTGTGATTTGGTCTTATATAAATTAAATTAAATTTATTTACATTGAATTGAGATCAATACATGAAGCTTTGCCCATACTCTGCCTCACCCCCACCTGAATGCATCTGTTTTTGGCCTTTTTTAATCACTTGGACCAAACATTGTCAAGCAGGACAAGCAGGACTGTGACAGGTGCCTCACCTTTCCTGGACAAATGGGTGTGTGCAGGTTTCAGGGTAGTGCAGATTGGTTTTAATGAGCTGAGAAAGCTCTGCAGAAGGAAGAATGACTGGAGGAGGAAGTTCTGATTTAAACTTGAGCAGCACCATCTCCTGAGCATCCTGAAGACACAACACACACACACACACAATTTTACAGAGCACTTGCCCTAACAAATCTCTTTTTGATGGCCAGCATTCTGATGGCAACACCTTCCTGAGAATATTAAACATTATATTAGCTATTGGGTTTAAAGTTGTTCATTTTAGAGTCATTATTAGTGGGATTAACTTTCAGTTTCTTTTGCTAGTTTTATTTTAGAAAAATAAATGTACCTCAGTCCATGTTTTAGAGATTAAATTAAAATACAAAGAGAGAGAGACTGAGCGAGAATAAGAGCATGTGTGTGTGCTTGCTGTACCTCTTTAGCAGTTAAAGAACTGGCTTCTTTGCCGATGGTCTGCAGTGCAACATGGAGTTGGCCCTCCAGGATAAGCTGTTTGTTGTCCTCAACCACATAAGCCTATGTAGACAGACACTCAAAATGGGTATTTTTCATCCATCCATCCATCCTCAGCAATGTATAAATGAACTTTGTTACCTTCCAGATGACGATTACGTTGAGGTCCAGCTCATTGCACTTCTTGGCAATATCTGTGATGTCTGAACTTCTGTCCTCAGTGGATACAGAAATTTGACTCTTGCTAACTGATGTCTTGGACGATGTCCCATACGCTTCCTGAGACTCTAAAGTTGTGCAGCAGCGGAAGAAGAAATCCCCACATGGTGTGGAGGAACTGATGATCTGGACAAAGACAGCAGCATTCACTCTTTCACTTCCTCTCTCGCTCTCCAGGCCAGTCAGTTTAATGAAATTTATACATTGGCATATCTGATTTTGCTAAAGCCAATGTTGCCCCATGTCTCACTGATATGTTAATGGACAACTGTTTGATGATATATCAAATTAAATGCTGCTGCTATATCAGTGTTTTCAATTCCACAAAATAGTGAAAAACTCAATCACTGTTGAAATATTTACACACAAGTGGACTGAAAACATTTCTAAATGGTTCCCTCTAGCTTTAAGTCCACAGAGGCAAAATAAAATCAATGTATCATTCAAAAAAAAAAGAACTTTGACAAAGCATGAGGACATACATTCCATAAGAGAAAATTGTATATTTTGAAGTGTGCTTTCTATTCACCTGTTCGTTTCCCAAATTCAGGTCTGCAAAAGTGTACTTCACTACAGCATCAGAGGTAGCTAGAAATAACAGACAAAGCAGTCAAATCTATGCTCACTGAAAGGGACTTAAGTGATGTGGTTTGTTTTTTCACTTGCGAAGTACCTTCATGGGGTTTGCATCGTGTAGCCCTAAAACACAGCTTGGCTCTTTCTCTGCTGCCAAGTTTACAGTCTGGATGGAAAAAGGAAAAAAGAAAACTCATGATCCATACTGATATCCATCAGGTCTCTCTGAGATGTGTCATTTACTTTTCTGTGTTGGCAGAAACAACAGAGTGGTGGATACTCATATTAAACATGTGTATATATGTATGTATGTATATATATATTAAAAAGGTCAGTAATGTATAATAAATAATTGATAAATATGAGTCAAAAGCTCAGGATATAACCTTATGTTATTATCTTGGGCACTCAGCTCTGGTTGTCAGAACAGAACTACTTTTCAAGCCTTCCATTTGTGAGGGGTAGCTCTTCAGAAGAAAGGGCGGGTAGCCTTAAATGGAGATAAAACAGCTTGTAGGCTACTAGTTGGAAGGTCAGTGGTTCAAATCCTGTCTCCTCCAGTCTGCTTGCACATGCAAGTTAAGTGTCATCCATTGAGGCACTGAGTTTGTACAGGTATACAGTGTTTAAAGGCATAGAATAAAATGCTGTATGAATGTGTGTGTGAATTGGTTAAT
Organism: Pterophyllum scalare; assembly: GCA_024447675.2. Classification (NCBI taxonomy): domain Eukaryota; kingdom Metazoa; phylum Chordata; class Actinopteri; order Cichliformes; family Cichlidae; genus Pterophyllum; species Pterophyllum scalare. The sequence continues at coordinate 5,517 of JAMQGT020006248.1, read as the reverse complement.
CTGGTTTGTAGCGCAAAAAGGATGCGGCTGCTCAGCCATGGAAACCCATTCCATGAAGCTGTCTATGCACTGCAGCGAATGCCTCTGCAGAAAGTTGGCAACCTCTGAGTACTATGTGCCTCAGCATCTGTTGACCATGCCCTGGGATTTTTTGTGGCCTACCACTTTGTGGCTGGGTTGTTGTTGTGCCCACTTTGTTATAATACCAATAACAGTTGACTGTGCAATACTTAGTAGTGAGGAAATTTCACAACTGAAAATGTTGCAGAGGCGGCATCCTATCACAGCACCATGCTGGAATTCACTGAGCTCCTGAGAGCTACTTTTTTTCACAAATGTTAGCAGAAGCAGTCTACTTGCCTAGGTGCTTGATTTTATACACCTGTGGCCATGGAAGTGATTGGAACACCTGAATTCAATGATCTTATTTTGAAATGAGAATCCTACAAAACTACTAGAGTACAAGAATATGATATGCAATTACTTATTATATGAACCAAGTTTCACAACATCTAAGAGGCTTTGAGCCATATCTCTTGGTTGAACACCATGGACCAAGATTCATCTCTTAGTTGTAAACCAAGAGATATGGGTCAAAGTTTGCAGAAAAGTCAGTATATAAGTTCCCTTTGGATTGTAATTTATTCATCATACATGCCTTAAGATGCATGCATTGTACTGCAAACCTTTATGCAGGATAAGTGATCAAAAGGAACAGCACATGGAACAATCAAACATTGTTTGTACACTCCTTTATGTACTATGCCAAGAAAAAATAACATAAATTAACAATCCAGCTCAAATAAGTAAATATAACCAAACTAACAAACTTCTTTTTAAACCTGCCAAAAATAAATAAATAACACTCTATATGTGCATCTGCAAGATCACTATAACCTCAGAGTTGAGCTGTGATAAAATGCAAACTTGTGTCAAACTGACTGACACTTGTATAAAGTATGATCAGTGGTCATATGACTGGGTCTCCAGTTACAATCCAGAGAATAGATACAGTTTTCAGTCAAAGAGTCCATATTGTCCATGTCTGAATATGCCACATCGGGACAGAAGTACAACCAGGATTCTGCTCACCATTTCTTTAGACATTCACGGGACTGTGCAAACTGTGAGACTGGGATGTAGACTTCCATAGTAATGTCCTGACGTGACATTAATTGTAAGCTACCTCAGCTGAAATCTATTCTTTGTGCCCATAGCAGTAGAATCTCAATTCACCAACTGCTCTACTCCACAAATTTGGATACCTGCCACATTATTCGCTTCCCCAAAATAAAGTGAAGTGGAAAGGTTGCCATTTGGACATACTGGAGCCTCATTCCAAAATCTCAAGTTCATGAGCACAGAACATAATGACCTCAAAAGGAAGATCTGACAAATTTAAAATCAGATAATGTTTCAAATTTTATGGGTTGAGTCTTTGAACTTTATGATAGCAACTTGTATTGTAAAACCCAGCTGTGCTCATCAAGCATGCTAACAGTATATGGACAAACTAAAATATCCCATTAAAAGAAATGAAGAACAAACCTCCCAGTGTATCAGACCTCACCTTTATCCTTGTTTGGGTTGATGTACTTGTGAAGGCGCCAGTGTTGGCTGCTACTTGACACCTGAACGATGTGGAACTCTCGCACACCACCTTCATTCTGTGAGCCAAGAGGGGCAATGTTCAAACAATATTTGTGAAGCTGCTCAAAATATGCAGTAATATGCATACTCTAAGTGGTGTGTGGTATGCTATGCATGTCACCATGTTGATGTTCTCCACGTCAATAAAGACAAGGGTTCCACCGTTGCATTTGTCATCCAGACAGTGATGTGGAGGAACACTGCTGCGGCAGGCTGATGCCTGTATACTCAAAGACCGACTAGCACAGATAAATACTGTGTGGCGCAGCACTCGGTGGCTTCACATGTGGAGAGAGGAAAATTAATATGACTACGCTGACTGCCTACAAGCCTTAAGATTGGACACTGCAGATACACTCCTGATCAAAATCTTAAGACCAGTTAAAAAATTGCAAGAATTTGCATTTTGCACTATTGGATCTTAAGAAGGTTCTAAGTAGAGCTTCACAATGCTAAAAGAAGAAATCGGCACAAGAGACAAAAAATTTTGAGCAGGGAATTTATTGAAAACTGCATTTACACTCAAACAGCTGAGTTTTTTTCTGCTGATCAAAAGTTTAAGATCATAGCTCAAAGAAACCCGACCCCCCCCCCCCCCAAAAACAAAACAGAAATCAAAGTGTCAAAAAAAGGACTCAGTAATGAGTAGCTCCACCATTCTTTTTGATCACTTCAAACAATCGTTTAGGCATCCTTGATGCCAGTGTTTCCAGGAGGCTAGTGGGAACGTTGCTCCAAGTGTTGAAGATGGCTTCACGACGGGCATCCACTGTCTGGAAACTGATGTCCATTTTTGTGAACTTCCCTTACCATCCATCACCAAATGTTCTCAATCGGATTTAGATCGGGGGAACATGCAGGATGGTCCAAAAGAGTGATGTTATTCTCCTGGAAGAAGTCCTTTGTCAGGTGGGCATTGTGAACTGCAGCATTGTCCTGTTGAAAAACCCAGTCATTACCACACAGGCGAGGGCCCTCAGTCATGAGGGGTGCCCGCTGCAACATCTCCACGTAGCCAGCTGCTATTTGACGCCCCTGCACAACCTGAAGCTCCATTGTTCCATTGAAGGAAAACACACCCCAAATCATGATTTTTCTTATCAGAGTAGACAACCTTTCAATGTCCCATGTTTGGTGCACCCTTGCAAAGTCCAAACTAGCAATTTTGTGGCGTTGAAGAAGACGTGGCCTTTGAAGACGTTTTTTGTTTTTGAAGCCCTTCCCTCTCAGATGCCTTCTGATGGTTATTGGGCTGCAGTCAGCACCAGTAATGGCCTTAATTTGGGTAGAGGATCATCCCGTGTCTTGATGGACAGCCAATTGGATCCTGTGGCTCAGCGCTGGTGAAATTTTTTTGGGTCTACCACTTGACTTTTTTGTTCCATAACCCTCAGGATCATTTAAAAAATGCAAAATGACTGTCTTACTGCGTCCAACCTCAGCAGCGATGGCACGTTGTGAGAGGCCTTGCTTATGCAGCTCAACAATCCTACCACGTTCAAAGTCAGTGAGCTTTTTTGCTTTTGCCATCAGGAGGTCTTGACAGTGTAGAGACTTGACAGAAAATGACATAGAATCCAGATTTTTGCACAGCTTTTGGCTTTTAAAGGCTATGGTCTTAAACTTTTGATCAGCTGAAAAAAAATATCATGTTTGAGTGTAAATGCAGTTTTCAAAAGATTTACTGCTCAGAAGTTTTTGTCTCTTGCGCCGATTTCTTCTTTTAGCATTGTGAAGCTCTACTTAGAATCTTCTTGAGATCCAATAGCGCAAAATGCAAATTCTTGCAATTTTTTAACTGGTCTTTAGATTTTGATCAGGAGTGTATTGACTGTGGTCAGTAGCTTAGAGACTACCAATGCACAGTCACTATAACATCCTGAGGATTATGAGATTTTTAGTGATTGCATCTGAAAATCTAGGTAATATCTCACCAGTTATTGCATTCACAAGAATTTCTGAAAACTTGACTTAACTTGAGGTTAAGGTCACTGTGATTCAAACTCTTCCGAGACTTTTAGATCTTCAGGAAACTTGACCTCTGACCTTCATCTTTAGGCCAAGGTTGCACAAATTTGAACTCATCTGAGATTTTTAACAGATGCATCTATATTATAGGTATAGAATATGTATAGATGTTGGTATTGAATTATGATTTTATGATCCTAGGTCACACCTTAAGGTCAAGGTTGCCTAGATTCAAACTCCTTCAAGAATTGATGCATCTGTGGTGTGAATTTGAACATCCTAGGTCACATCACTATCGCGTTCACAAGATTTTCAGAAAATTTGACCTCTGACCTTTAGTTGCAGAGATTCAAACTTGCCTGAGCTTTTTAGAAGACTGTGAATTTGAACATCTTGGGTCCCATGTTTCTCGAGTTATCACATTCACAAAGTTGAAAACTGGCCACCTGCCTGGTGCCTGATGATAATGATAATGATGATAACCATGTCCATTTTGCCAAAATTTCATTACAGCAATTGTACTCAGTAGCACTCAGTTATTCGTATGGCCCCGACATGCTTGTATGCATGTCTGACAATATTAGGGCATGCTCCTTATGAGACGACAGAGGATGTCCTGGGAGATCCCATCCCTGATCAGGACCAGTGCATCACTGAGCTCCTGGACAGTCTGAGGGGGGCAACCTGGTGGCATCAGATAGACCAAAACATAATGTCCCAGAAGTGTTCTATTAGATTTACTATTTTTCCAGTCCTCAAGCCAAATTATCCTTGGGCAAGATACTTAACCCCAAGTTGCTCGTCAGATAGAAAGCACTTAGATTTAGGAAAAAAGTGCTTGTATGAATGGATGTGAATAGGTGAACGAGGTATATTGTTTAAAGAGCTTTGAGTGCTCAAGTAATGTTAAAAAGCACTATGTAAGGACCAGACCATTTACCATTTACTTAAAAACCCTGTCAGGGTGCTGTTGTATAGCCTGTAGGGGTCTTTGGAGGCCTTCATTCTATGCCTCTCCAGACCATTACTGATCCCCTCACCACCACCAAATCGGTCATGCTGAACAATGTTACAGGCAGCAGAATGTTCTCTCCAGACCCTTTCACATTTGTCACATATACTCAGGGTGAACCTGCTGTCATCTGTCATCTCTGTATTCTATTGCAAATGCCAATTGGGGTCCACGGTGCCAGACAGTGAGCACAAGGCCCACTAGAGGACATCAGGTGCTCAGGCCACCCTGTGATCAATCTGTTTTTATTACTTGGCTATGTACCGCAGGCTTTTAAGGTTGCAGTAATTATACACTTAGCTGATATTGGCCAATCTCCAACCTTCCTTTTCTCTCAAAAATCCTTGAAAGAGTAGTTGTAAAACAGCTAACTGATCATCTGCAGAGGAACGGTTTATTTGAAGAGTTTCAGTCTGTTTCAGAATTCATCACAGTACAGAAACAGCATTAGTGAAGGCTACAAATGATCTTCTTACAGCCTCTGACAGTGGACTCATCTCTGGGCTTGTCCTGCTAGACCTCAGTGCAGCTTTTGATAATTTTGACCATAACTCTTTATTAGAGATTAGATGCATTCCATAGGTACAAAGATACTGCACTGCAGTGGTTTGAATCATATTTATCTAATAGATTCCAATTTGTTCATGTAAATCGGGAGTCATATTCACACACTTAGGTTAATTATGGAGTTCCACGGGGGATTTCCGGCTTCTAAATTCAGATAAAACTGAGGTTATTGTACTCACGCCCATAAATCTTAGAAATATGATGTCTAACCAGTCTCATGCGAAAGGATGAGACTGGATAGATGAGAGGTGAAACAGCTTCAAGAAATAAAAGGATGTTTCTTTTACAAATACTGACATTTACCAACAAATTATATACAG
>JAMQGT020006245.1:0-10475 GCA_024447675.2 Pterophyllum scalare | reverse complement strand
GCACGACTTACCTTCATGTGCATCCTGTGTTAATAGTTTATTATCAACATAAAATTCCCATAATTTTAATTAGTTAAGGCCCTACTCCCTACTTAAATATAAAAGGAAATAGCCAAATAATAATAATAAGCAGTAACAAAAATCTGATGAATGTGATAATAAAACTAGAACTTTTTTTTTTTTTAAATACACAGGAAAAAAAAAACGTCTATGGTGCAAATCTGAACATCCTTGGTCTTCATCATTCCATCAGTGTTGATGATGACTGTAAAGCAGAGAGGATTTCGTCCTTCATGCCTCTTTGGCTCTGCTCTCATGCTCACAAAATTTTCAGAAAACTTGACAAGACTCAAACTCATCCAAGATTTTTAGTAGATGCCTCTATGGAACATTCTAGGTCACGCTGTTCTCAAATTATGGCCAATGTTAACGTTTTTGTGGAACAGACACAGATGCCAAGGTTATGAGAACAGTTCAAACAAACAGCCTTACAAAATGGATAGCTGACTCACTAAAGTCAGAGTAAAGAGACCCATATTACCATAACACAGATTATTTCTATGATCAAAGAACAAAAACAACAGGATTAGTGGAGCTTTGCAGGTGCAAAAGGTAAACACACACACACACACACACACACACACACACACACACACACACACACACACACACACACAGCAAAGAGGTCAGTCTGGGACTTACCTTGAGGATTTTCACCACCACTTTCTCATTATTGGTCACATTTATGGCCTCAAATACTTCACTGTACTTCCCTCTGCCCAATTTACGCACCAACTGATAGTTGTCTTGATTGCTGAGAAGGAGCAGAAACATTTTGGCAGTGATATAAAAATAATAATTAAAAAAAAAAAAACACTGATTATGCTGCCGTAAAGCTAACATGTAAGGCAGAGTTTTACCTCCAGTTTGGCACGTGAGCATCATAGTCCCAGTACTCTCTGTTCTTCTGTGTATTGACGTCGGTGTACACCCGAGCTTTGCTGATGGTCGGTGTGGGGCCAGGCATCGCTAGCTTTGGGAATCCGTGTGGAGGACCTTCACCTCCTTCTGAATACTTGCTGGCTCGATACTGGAAGGCAGCGCACCGACTCTCCAGAATATGCGGCTCTAAGATCCCTGAGCCGTGCTTACCATTGGCTTTGGCTGCTCGTGCCCCCTGATGCAAGGCGTCAGGCCGGTCTGACACAGTTGCCGTGCAGACTGACAGAGCTACAATGACTGACTGAGTGAAGCCCCTGAGGAAGGTGTTCGGTAGGATGGGACGAAGAGCCGCCAGCTGCAGGAAGACAGGATAGAGGAGTGTAACTATGGACCAAGGTCTTTCTTCAAAGTAGAGCTGGAGACCCTTTCCCTGATTAACTGATTATCATTTGGTTTAGAAATGTGTACAAAAAAACCACACACACAGTCTGCAATAATCTGTACAGGTGCAACAGTCAGTCGATAAACCTATTAATCAACACAAAGACAATTAAAATGCAACTATTTTGAATATCAACATCACTTTAAAACCAAAAATGCTAAAAATAAAATAAATGCTGGTCTCACTTTCTTGAGCGTGAGAACTTGAAGCTACATCCATCTTTGATCCAACATTATAGAACTTTAAATATCTTGGGAATGTTGGTTGGGTAAAAAGATGAAACTGATGGGAAAATTTTTGACTAATCATGAAAATACTCAACAAATTACATAAACAACAGTTAATTGCAGCCGCAGTGATGTAGTCAAATAATTATTATTTTTTTAAAATATGGCATTCAGTCCAAAACCCAATGATATTTTTAGTTCAATTCAGTGACAAGAAAAAGACAACACATCACATTTGTGCAGCTGAAGCAGGGCAAACTTGCCTGGAACACTTTGTCAACATGCAGGACTAAAACTGTGCCAAAAAAAAAAAAACCCTGAATAAATCAATATGCCATGAAACATAAAAATGAATGTAAAAAAGATAAATAAATGTGCTTCTCTATTTAACTTTGAGAATAAACTTGAATTTAATCTATTTAATTTAATCTATGTGTTTAGGTCTTATGTGCATTTCCCCCAATGTATTTTCCCAAAACTTGGGAGATTAAAAAGAATAAAGAAAGAAAGAAAAATCAAAAATGAAATGAAAAGGGATCTAAAGAGGGACCACCATACACACATGTGCCATACAGAAGCAAATAAAGACTTGTTTTTGATTGTGGCGGTTTTAGTTGTCCAGAAGAAGAAACAAGCTTGACTCGATTTTGGTAGAGACTAGGGCTGCGTGATTATGGTAATTATAGTAATTATTTTGATCAATATTGAGGTCACAATTATTCATTGATTTTAGTGTGCTGTCATGTAAACATAACACCATATTTATGTTGTGCTACAATCCTATTAATACACAAATCTTTGCATCAAAATAAAAATGTATGATCCTTCACGTGAATTCTTAGGAGGAAAAACATGAATTTAAAAAAACTGTACCAAAAATTAAGTCAAGAGGGCATTCATTTTTACATTCTGCTGCATTCCTGTTAATTCAAATATCTTTGCAGACCTTTAAGGTGATTTAAGTGCATCTCTTAGAAGCCAAATATAAAGCCTTTTACTACATTTATTCTACCTAAAACTTGTAGAAAAGTACTTGACAGCTGTGAGATGTTTTGCACACCATGCAGACGCCGCCACTTTAGAAAAAGAACTGCACGAGTGGATAACATATCTTTTGTCCAGTAAGTTGACCATTTTCCTGAAGTCCCCGTAACCCTGTGTTTATTGGGCATGTGTTTGATCAAAGAGAATGCAATTGCATTAGTGATTTCAGTGCATCTTTGTGAACAGGATGGGCCCGCTTATGTGCTGTACAGACTTGCTTTTATGGAGGTCTCAACTGACACTGAATGACTCACGTTAGCAACCACTGTACCGTGTTTTTTTTGGCCTTCGTGCATTCACCATCCTGCAGTTTGGTGTATTTTTAGGCAGTTGAACAAGTTAGTTGTGTCACTTTCTGGCGCAGACAACTCTACAGCACTCTTCGCTTATGATTTATTCTTGGTTAGCATCACTTGCCCTACATCTAAAGTATTTCCAAATAAGCTCTTCACTCTTTCCGTGCCAGACATTTGACTTTTGTTTTGGTGGTCTGTTTTATGTCTGTCTTTTCCTCAGTCACACTACAGCTAGGAAACTTCAAGAACACATCACATTGCAGGGAACAATCCTTTGTCAGGCAGGGCACTTTATTTGCTTTTGCTTCACAATCTATTGATGAAGCACGCATTTTCAATGAGTCGTCACATTCATTTAATTGTGGGAGGCCAAAATTGTTGGTGAGACTAAAATTTGATTTAACTGTGCAGCCCTAATAGAGACCCTAACAGAAACTGGAAACTGCTATCTAAAGTGGTTTTCAGACTAAATCTGTACAATACAGGTGAAGTCAGGTCATAAAATTGTCTGCAGTTGTCTTTTTTCCAAATGAGTCACAGAACAAGAGAGTACATTACAGCACTGTAAAAAAGTACAAGTATTACATTTCTTTTAGCTGAAAGCACTGCCCGTGTAGGGCAGGAGGAAGGACTTCACCAGACTGTGACCCACTGCAATTTCACACGCTCCTGTGTTGAATAATGTCTACAATCCTTCAGGGCTGCAGTGTGTGTGAGAAAATATATCCATGTCAGCATGGAACAGGTTCCTGACACCAGACCTGTAAAAGCCTCCAGCATCTCAGGAGTAAGAGCAGCTTGTAGTCCTTTTCCAATCACTTTATGGTCATTTTGTGTCTTTTTAAATCATCACTGTGTCTCTAACTGTAGTCATTTTGTGCTTTTGGGGGTAATTTTCCATCTTGCTGTAGTAATTTCAATTATCTGTAGATAATTTAGTTTCTGATTGTGGTTGATTTGCCTCTTTTGTAGACATTTAGTTTCACTTCATTAAGCATAGAAATGAAGAGCCGTTTTAGTGCCAAATTTCCAAGAATGAGAAGTATGCCTCTCAGCCTATCAGTCCTGGCATGTTGTTGTGACAGTTGTGCATTACGGAACAATGATGTCACACTTGTAGCAATGGAACCCTTTTATTTAGAGTTGCACACAAACCTTTTTTCTCATTCTGTTTTTTCACTGCATTCAGAGTCAGATAATAATGCAGTTGTACTGACGTAAATCTGTGGAGTATTTTTTTTCTTCTTGTGTTAAATTTGAGCCTGTATTTAGTCTTTTGGGGGTTGTTTTGTTCCTTTTTCATGGTGATCATGTTTGCGCATTTCAATCCCAGGTTTGTTTGTTTTTTCTTTTCGTTTTGTGGCTGCGTCTATCTGTGGCGGGCGCAGGTCTCATTTGAGTATTGGGAGAAATCCGCTTTAAGCTGGGAAATGGGGGTCCTGCCCCAGGAATTACTAAACATCAGACAATTTCAGGTGGATTTTGTACATACATGTCTTCTGCTTACTGAGGGGGACACATGCGTTTTCTTCTTAAATCTACACCTATGTGCCATTTTGCAGGTGCAGTCCTGGGGACCCTCAGACCCTTTAGGCTTGTGCCCAGTAGGCCTGTTTTTAATAATCCATCTGCCTGTTTTGAGCCAGCCCATAAACAGCTTTCTCTTAGAGCCAAACCCTGCGGAATCAGTCACAACATAAACATTTTTCACCAACCATATTTACACTTTACAAGAAAAACTGTAGCATACAGTCCAGCTGGTCACCAACAAACTATCGTAGCATCACTTGAACCTACGCCTAACGCTAACTAGCGAGCTAACTAGTTACGTTTACCTAGCTAGCTTATTTAGCATAAAACCCTAAAACGTAAACAAATAACGCAGCAAGACACAGAAAATGGATGATATTCTTGTCTTTCTGTACAAGCGACACATACAGACTACAAGCTGTACGTCAATGTGACATTCCTGTTACGAGAAATCAATAACGAGGCTAAAGTTAGCCGGCTAACCTCGTCGTAGAAATATCCGAGCTCAGAGGAAGTCCGCCCGACATCAAAGTTAGCTCGCTGCCTCCCGCTGTACGTCGTTCTTCGTGCAGCGATGTAGCACCAGCACTTCTGAAGTTATCAGCAGTGGGTGTGGGGGTTTTCGCACTGTCAACGATCTGATAGTTTTTTTCGCTGGAGTGGTGGTGATGGGGGTACATCTAGCAGCGGTTCGTTAGCAGAACCAGGATGATCTTCCCTTAGTCAGTCAACATCACCCGGAAGTAAAACCAACCTCACACTTAGTAATTGGTAGAATATAAAACGATAAGCCCCGATTTAAACTATTACTACATTTATCCCCTCATATTCGCTTGCATTGGTACCTTCTTAAAGCTGCTCAACATAAAACTACATTTTTCTTTGTTTTTAGTACCAGGGTTGCTAAATATAGTTACCCCAGTTCAAGTTTGATGTAATTTTACTACTTTCTTTTTGCCTTCCACTTCAGCCTTCACTGCAGTCCTCTTTCAGCTGATCCTGTTATGGTGGATCATGTGCCTCCATCTCAACTATCCATAGCATCCTCTTCTGTCACACCAACCCTCTGTATGTCCTCCTCCACTACATCCATGAATCTTCTCTGAGGTCTTGCTCTTTTTTCCTGCTTGGCAGCTCCATGTTCCACATCCTCTGTCCAGTATACCCACTATCCCTCAAGTACAAATCATCTCAACCTTGCCTCTCTGCCTCCAAACTACTGAAACTGAGCTGTCCCTCTGACATCCCCCCCGTCACTCACAATGAAAATCTTAACATCTTCAACTCTGCCACCTCCAGCTCTACCTCCCATCTCCAAACCACACATAAGTTTCCAAGATGGTCTCTCTAGGAAACTCTCCCAAAGTTAACTACAAGTACAGATTAAATAATTTGTCAATCACTCAATTGAAATTCTCTGGAACTATTTGAGTAATGAAGTAATATAACTGCATCTACAAACACCAGAAACTAAATATTCAATTATTATTAAAATGTTACAATTATTTTTAATAACCGAGTATTTTACTGCTGACTGGGCAGTGCATGTTCTACTTGGGCACCTGGGTGATTGTACTGCAGACCTTTCCCTATTTTTGGAATTATTACAAAAAATTATTAGTCAGGGTCATATGCAAAGTATAAAATAACAGCTACAACAATTTGATACACGTGTCCTCATTTTAATAATCTAATCATGTAGTATATAATCTCTATAGAAGAACACACTGTTCAACCAGGTTTAGTAAATATCAGTTCCTTTATGTGAGCCCTCTGATCTTAATTTGATAAGTGGTTAAGAAAATATATTTTTGTATGCATTTGTTTATGCTTAAGAAATTTTCATCATCTGACAGACAATCTGGCATTTGGCAAATGTACTGTAAATATATTTAACTTCAGGATACCCATCACATCACAGTACATGGAACAGTACTATGGAAGAATAAAACTGCCAAGATAAACTGTACATAAATGGTGGAAATAAAATTAAACAAGAAAATTAAATCAAGAATATCACATTTAGTGGATTTTTGTATGTTAAATTTGGTGTATTTCACGTGATAGTCTTGTTTTAGTTCCTATCTCTGTAGAGAAAAACACTTTTCCCATTCATGACCTTAACTGCAGTTCAAATACTATAAAGTAACAGTTCCACCTTTCCCCAAAAAAAACTTCACCTCTTTTTCCATTTATACTCATTGGTGCAAACTTTACAGCACAAAAAAAATTACATTTTATATTAAATTGTACCCCCTTTCAAACTCCAGACTGCAGTATTTATTGTAAACAAATAAATTACCTGTCAGATTGGACTCTGAAGAAGAAAACACCTTAACCTGCCTCATGTATGGTCTGCTTGAATAGTTGGGCCACCTCTAATGTTCATCCTCTTTAACCTTTACAATTATCCATTCCATCTGATAATATAGCTGATGAAAACAATGTACACTTTAACTGTCATAAGGGTGGTTTATTTTAATTGTCTGTATACAGTATGAACAGGAGCCTATATTTGATATCCATGTGTAAATCAGTGCTCCATTACAATTGCTAAACCCATACTGCAACTTGAAGCAGACTCACCAGGATTTAACCCATGGCACAGTCCCCATCCATCCCGACCTGTCTGTGATCATTTAAACCCCCAAATCCTTCTTTTAAACATACTGCAAAGATTGTACAGAATATAGAAATCCACACAGTAAACTAAGGGTACACACACTTTTTCTTTAAACTTTATCCTTGGTATAAACCAAAATGTAAGTGGCAACTTTGAGGCTACTCATATTAATCTGCTGAATGTCTGGTCTGGACCAAGGGGAGGCTAGAATTCTGTCAAAACATTACAAGGCCAATTCTTGAAAAAAAAACAAAACAAACAATAATCAAAAATAACAATAATAATAATACTTTTGTTAGAGCTATCATACAGTAACTAATGCAGCTAGTTGTGGCAAGTGAGCAACATAATGCTTTGAAGTCCTGTTGGGTTAAACATCCTTCTGGAAATGGAACTAAAGTGCTTGCAAAATACAGCAAGCTCATTCATAGTAAATAGAAAAGCAGATAACATAAGCACTATACAGTTCTCAATGTTTACATAGCGTATACACACAATCTATAATATAACAGAGTAGACTATGCCATTAATCAGTAGTCATAAATATTACATTGTGCATGTTCTATTGCACATGTCAAGTGTTCATATGACATAATAGGTATAGGTTAGTTACCTACATGTCATTTATTTTAATACAAAGATGCAACAACACACATTTCATAGGACACTGGCTATACATTTTCACAATCCACTTGTATTTTTTTTCCTTCTTCTTTGATGTTTTCCTAAATAAATCAAACCTATAATACAACAGTGATATTAAAGTGTGATAAATATTCATGCACAAACAGATGATACTACCTAAGACCTATTATGTGAAAAGATACTGCAGCAAAAGCTAACTGCTGGAAGGGAGGACTCTTCATTGGGCTATAGTGGACATAAAATTAAACACCACAAAATCAGTGATTGGTTTAAAAAAACAAAACAAACAAAACAAAACAAACAAAAAAATAAAGGCACACGGATTGCAGAGGAGCCTACACATGTACTGGAAACGACTATCTGGACGTTCTTGCCATCTTTCTTAACAGAATCAAACAGGTACATAACAGACGACCACATGCAACCACAAGATAAGGTCCCACACAGTACTAAACAAAATCAAAGATCTTTCCACGTTTGACATTACACATCTTTCTTTTGCATTGAAGAAACAAAAAAAGAAAAAAACAAAAAAGAAAGAGGGATCCTAATCCCCTCTGTCAATTTGCCTTTTACTCAGAGGATGAATCAAGTCTTAACATTACTGACGCTAAAACTCATAATTAATGGGAGCATGTTATAAAATACAAACGGGCGAGTGAAGGCTGGCACGCTTCCTGCCCAGGGCTTGGCAGCAGCTCAGCTCACGGGATGCAGGGAGCTTCAGGGAAACTCTCACCCTCGGCGGTGTGCTGGACCGTGTGCTCTTGCAGCGCTGTGAGGTCAACAAAACGCTCGCCACACCACACACACTTAAACTGCGTCTCGCGTGAGTGCACGCTCTGGTGCTTAGCCAGGTGCTCACGCTGCTTGAAGCTCTTGTCACAGTTGGCACATTTGAAGGGCTTCTCCCCTGTGTGAACTCTGCGATGGCGCTGCAGCTCGGACGAGTACCTGAAGCGCTTTTCACAATCGGGGCATTTCAGCGGCTTCTCCCGTGTCGGATCGCAGCGGTGCTGAACGAACTCAGAGGACGACACAAAACGCTTGTCGCACAGGGAGCACTTAAGCGGCTTCTCTGTGCAGTGAGAGTTCTGGTGGCGCTGCAGCGTTGAATTCTTTTTGTAACCTTTGCCACACACGTCGCACTTGTAGGGTTTCTCCACCTCACCACCACATTTGTGTCGCAGAAGTTCTCCAGACTGGCTGAACGACTTCTGGCAGGAGGCGCACTTAAAGAGACTTTCCATACCATGAACCTGCTGGTGGTACAGCAGGTGGGATGGCTGAAGGAAGCCCTTATCGCAGAGGTTGCACTTAAAAGGGCGGTCAGCTGGGTTCTTGTGAGTGCGACGGTGGCGAACAAGGGCATACTGCTGTTTGAAGCTCATCTGGCATTCCTCGCACTGGAAAGGTCGCTCCTCGGAGTGGGTGCGTTCATGTTGCCGCAGGTCAGACGGCCGCTTAAAGCTCTTTCCACATGAACCGCAGCGGAAAGGCCTCTCGCCTTCTGGCTGGCATTGATGGTGCAGGAGCTCAGATGACTCCTTAAAATGCATCTCACACAAATTGCACTTGAAAAGGTGCTCGCCCGAATGAGCGTACATGTGCCGCACGAGGTGAGAGCGGTGCTTAAAGCTCTTCTCACACACAGCACATTTGTACGGCCTCTCTGAGCTATGCGTACGCTGGTGGTGCGCCAGATGTGAAGACTGACTGAAGCTTTTGTCGCACGTGTCACATTTGTACGGCTTTTCGCCAGTGTGTATCCTCTCATGACGTGTGAGCTCTGACAAATGGCGAAAGGACTTGTGGCACACAGAACACTTATATGGCCTGTCTGGTGCAGAAGCCTCAAATGCGGGAGGAGACGAGGCACTGATCGCTGCACCACCACCGGATGTCTCCCCGGTGGAGGGCTGCTGAGGGTTGGCAGCTGACGAGGTGGGGGTGGCATTTCCAGAACCTGGCCGGTAGGTTTTCTCACAGATGGAGCATTTCATTGGATTGTTTCCATTGCCATGTGAGTTGTGATGCTGAGCCAAAGAGGTAAGCAATGAGAAGCCCATCTTACATACACCACACACAAAAGGCTTCTGCTCCACCTGCACACACTGATGTTCCAGGAGGTCCGTCGCTTGACTAAAGATCTTCATGCACTGCGTGCACTGGAAGGATCTGTCCTGGCTAACCATACACTGGTGCTCATGGGGGTTGGCAAGGTGAGATATGTCGTGGCCACAGGCTCCACACTTGTGCCCCCTCTCACCCCCTACCTGCAGTGAAGGCTGCTGAGTTTGAACAGCATGTTGCTGGCCATGCTGAGGCTGCTGCAGGGAGGTGTCTGGCTGCAGGACGACTCCATACACAGCGCAGCCCAGTGGGTTGTCGGTCCCCTGGGGAAGCGTGTGAACAACAGAGGGTGGAGCCACTGCATGCTGCTGTTGCTGTTGCCACGCCTCCGTCATCCTTCCAATTCACATGAAAAGGCTCCGCACTCAGGAGATGACAGGGGGATTTCAGTCCCAAGTGAGAGAATGGTGGTTTTTTTAGAAAAGGAAATCAGCCCACTGACAGAAGCTCAGTGCAATATCTGTGTTTACACACGTCGTCTGAGACTAGGAGAGAAAACCTGTTTGGAGAAAGGACAAGGATGAATTATTTAAGTATTACTGCACAGTACACATACAAAAGGGACACGTACCAAAATCAAGCAATACATTGTT
>JAMQGT020006244.1:0-11219 GCA_024447675.2 Pterophyllum scalare | reverse complement strand
AGCAATACGTAATGTTTTTAACCCTTGGAACAGTTGCGTATTGCTGGAGAGAACACATACCAGCACTTCACAATGGATGGCTGGAAAAAGCCCTTTTTACTGATGAATTCAGGTCTAGATAAGTGGTGGTAAACACCTTTCCCCATTTTGGGATCAACAAAGTATCAATCAAATTGTTGTGCTGTATAAAAGGACACACACAAGAGGTAGTGGGAATATTTAAGTCTGATAGTGTTTTGCTGTTCTTGAGTTGGACGCCTGCACTGCACCAATTCCACCTTGACCGAGAAGAAGCGGCACTCCATCCCTCAGGCCTCTGGTTTGCACTTTTGTGTAGATGGATTCATGCAGGATAAGGCCAAACACGAATCAAAGCTTTGAAGAAGTTCCTGGACACCAAAGAGGCCCAAGGAGTGCCCAAGGCTTTCCTCTGTAGTCACTTCACCTCAGCCCTTTTAAACATTTATGGAGGGACCTGAAGACATTGTGGGTTAATATGGGTCATCAGGTTCTTCACAAACCTGTGTGCAAGCGTGCCAGCTTGAATGGACTCTTTTCATTAAAGCAAAAGGAGAGGCGGACAAATATTTAGGCATTTTTCAGAGATTTAATACTTCTCGGATGTATTAAACAAATACAAAATGGAAGTATCTTTACTTGAGATCTCAGATTTTGGACCCTAGGATTCACGTCTTTATTAGATCTCAAGAATTAAAAAAAAAAAAAAAGCATTGAGTAGAAACTTTATTGTGCACAAGAAAACTGTACAGGACACCTTTAATGTTGGAAAAAGAAAAAAAACTGCGAACACCCTCTACAAAAACTCCTCTGCCTTTCTCCCTACACAATTTCTGTGACCTTGGAGTGTGTGGGACACTAAATGTGCAGTGTTTCATGAAAAGGCTCAGCTTTAAGGATCAGGCTGAAGTCAGAGGGGGTTCATGGGAGATCAATAAAAACCTTTAGTATCTGCGCAAGGGCAAAGGTTTGAGGAGAAAAAGACTGACATTAGAAAATAGAACAAAACAGCAGGGGAGACAAGCACAAGCTTACATTTCTTCCCATTTGTCTGCCAAATGAAGGGTCACAAAGAGGAGATACCACACAATTTTATTTTGCGAGAGGCTCTGGAGGGTGAGGGAGAGAGCAGAGAAGGAGTGCATCAATAGACGATAGAATTTTTTTCCTAGTTTTAAAGCAATTGATTGGAAGAGGTGTGAAGCAGAAAGAAGAAGAGAGGAACCTTCTAGGGGAAACTGTTATTAACCTTACAGAGCTGCTGAGTCTGTGCTGGATTGCACACAAGCTGTACGCACGCACACGGACACACACACACACACACACACATCATCACTTGCACATAAACGCACTCTTCCACCTTCTACTGTAAATGAGTATTGGAAGTTAGACTTAACAAAAAAGGATTGTCTACCTTTACAGTGATAATGTGACGGTTTGCCCTGAGAATCACACAACCTGTGACAAACCAGAGGGTTCGCAGCACCGCTTGATTTGTAAAAACCTTCCAGTCACTACACCAATAAATATGATATAATATAATTTCTGTGAAAGTCCGGTAATTTTCAAGTGATCCAAGTGATCATTCTCCAGCTTCCGGTCATTAAAAACATGGTTATAATCAACCGTGATGCCAAAGAGACTCACACATCTGTCTCTGATGCATGTCCTCACAGACATTTTGAACACCTTGGATATCAGCGCCTCTCA
This sequence comes from Pterophyllum scalare, assembly GCA_024447675.2. Lineage (NCBI taxonomy): Eukaryota > Metazoa > Chordata > Actinopteri > Cichliformes > Cichlidae > Pterophyllum > Pterophyllum scalare. The sequence continues at coordinate 9,491 of JAMQGT020006244.1, read as the reverse complement.
AGAGGAAATTTACTGCCTTAACATCCGAGTGCTAAGTCTCATTTGGAATGTAGGTGCAAATTGGATATTTTGGGCCCAGTAAAATAGTGTGCATCCTCAAAGTGTGCAAGATTTGCTCATCCGTGTGTGCGCCTGACACGTGGGCTCTCTCACAGAGCAGAGGTTTAATTATTGTTGTGTCTGCGCTGCTAAAATATCGTGCGCAATCCAGTATGTTCTTTCTCGGCTGTGCAGACCTGTTCAGCTCAGTTTTGGCTCTTTATTTTTGTCTGCTGTGTGCAGCGGGAGTCTGGCATTTGCAAAACAGGAATATTTTGATTCATTTTACAGTTATCACAGAATGTGACAACATTACTGGAATGTTAATGACAAATTTGAACTCTAAGCTGTTAAATGAAACACATACACACATACACACTTCAGCACCCCCAACTTCAGTTGTTTCTTCTTGCAAAGTGTGTCATAACGGACACAAAAAAATGACGCTACATCTGAGCTGCCTCAGAATATCCTGACCAAAAGGCTAACATGTTAGAATTTCAGAATATGGATGTAGCAACCGTGACATCACCCATTAGTTAGTGAATTCCTGCTGTGAAGCCCCAAGCTAAATGTTTTCTCTGTGCCATTGCAGTTGTTAGCCAATGAGCACTGAGAATCCTCCTTTTTGACTCTAATAATAATAATAAAAAAGACCTGAAGCTAGCTAATGAGATAATAAATTAATCAGGAAAGTGTTTACTAGGAGCGAAAGGGAGCCAAGAGCCATTGTCCCATAGGCTTCAGTACAACTGGAAGACTTATTGCAGTTGTCCCCTGATGGCCATTAAAGAAAATACAGATGACACCTCCTTCCCTGATGCGAGGTTGACCAAGAGAAACACAGAGCTCTCCGCCGGCAGGTGACTCTTACTCTGCTGTTGGCAAGATTTTCATGACTATAAATGCCCTAAAGTGACAAAGTGGCCCAAGACAAAAATATTGTGTAGTCTGAGATTTGTGCTGGGGCTTGATGTCAGAGGTTTTGTTCTCACATCTCGGGCCGGCTGCTATTTTTCTTAACATTTTGTTGTGCCATCATACTAAGATCTAAAGAGCTCTCTGAGTCTGAGTGTGCCTGTGAGCTTATACCTTTAAAAGACCTCCAAAGAGCAGACTGTTTGATGAAAGGAAGCCTTCAAGAACCCCAATTTTTCACGTGAGGATGTGCATGTAACTCTTGTAACTCTTGCTATCAATTGGAAAGCAAATGCACACATCTGACCTGCACGGGACGTGTGCCAGGTGAAAGCCTTTGCCATCCAAAAAGAATATTAGAGCAAAACTGCAGTTTGATGATGAATATACAGGGGGAAAAGCCAGGGGCCTTATTCCAGAAACAGCACACAGGATCCATACTAAAGGCGTACATGCACACACGCTGAAAATAATGTGCATCAAAAGATAATCAGATTTATAAAACCGTGTGTGTGCACGCCTCCAGGCAATCTTCCGATTATAAATCACAGTCCACACATAGTCACCTCTGCCAGTGCATCAATCATGCAGCATTACGCACCAGTGCCACAGAAATATTTATACGTTCGTAGCAACTAAACCGACTGATTTACAACTTTCCAGAATGATTGCAACACTCAGTGGTTTCAGCCCACCCTGGGAGGTGAGGAGGTATGATATGTGAACTTTATTTATTTGTTAATTTGAGTTTTGTTATAGTGAACTTGGCCTGCATTATGAAGACATGGAGGGTGTTCATGCTGCTGTCAGAGCTGTCATCGGTTTGGTTTCCAAACTTTACTATTTTACACAATCCATATGTGCAGGTGGTGGAGACGCCTTCCAAGAAGAAAGAATGAAGTATTCACATCCTCCCCCCTCCTGACAGAGCTGCTTCAAGTTAAAATGTCATTGCTGCTCTGTAGCTCATCTGGGCTTCTCGCCTTCACGGACGGCAGCAAGCTGAAAGATCTGCAGTGATCAATGAGATATTAGATTATCGTTACTTAATGTAATTGCTTTAAATTAAGATAGCCTTCTCAAATAACTAGAAATGACAGTGTTTTTGTACACAGGGAATGAGTGGTGTATGTACTGTGTGTTTGAGATTATGCTGACACCATTGGACTGATTCTAATGTCTACTGATAGCCCAGAGAGAGCTCTTTAAATCATCTGCCAAACATATGGCTCCTGTCATCTGTCAGTGCTCAGGCACTGCAGTTGCACGAAACGGTGATTAAACATGCCATCGACATTTTAACAATGTGTCAGTTAAATGCTCTCTCACCTTTCCATTTAATGACTTCCTGAAACTTATGCGCTTCACTCCATGAATTGAGTTGGAAAATACCATGTTTCTGCTTGCCTTAGCTCAACTCTCTCCTTTGGGGGAAAATAGGCTGCTGGGTTTGTTTCGCTTTGCTAAGCTAATGCTTAACTGCTTCTCACTGTGCCGGGCTAGCACCTGATGTGATGGGAAAGTGGTGCCACCCTGTTCTAATCAGCTTTCACTGGCTTTGTTGTCCTGAGAGCGCTTCAGTCTATCGACTTTTAGATCAGGACTTCCTTATTTGTCGGTGACACAAAGGTAACAGAGTCCAGAATAGGGTGTAAATTAGCTTTTTCTCCTCATGAATGTTACAGTGTAAAAGTCAATAAACTAAACACTAAAATAACCACACTTTGTAAAATGTCACATGTGGTGACATATTGTGGCTAAAATATGACTAACATAAAGAACTTGTTTTCTATTCAAACTCGGTCCTCCTGACAGTAAAATAAAAATATTCCACTTTTTTCCTCATTCACACTGCGCCTTCTTTTCTATAGCCAGCACTGAGTGGTACTTTTTCTTTTTTGTGATGAAAAATAGAAGGCAACGCTACTGTACCCAGTCGTGTTTGTGTATGCCTCGGTGTCCTCACAGCATGAAACTGGCACCTCAGCAGGTCTCCTGTTTACTGTTCGGAATGACAGCAGACTCAAACGTCTGGCCTTTTGGCCTCGGCAGCATCAAAGTGGTTCAGCGCAAGGCGAGCATGGATGTCTCTTGTGTATACTAAACACAAGAAGGAAACTGGTAATGTAACAAGATGTGTCAGTCGGGCGGATATATATACTGTGGTTTTCATATTTATCTTTACATCAGTGTCATAATCATCAGTAGACAGGGGATGAATTGGGATTTATAATTTGTGGAGAGTGGCTTAGCATGGGTGAGCAAGAGCAAGTCATTTACAATTACAAAGGAAGGGTCTTCTCCCCACCATGGCCACCATGTTTCCACAGAGGGCCTGAACAGACAAAGACTAGATCTAGAGAATGTGTGTCTTTTTTGTTTTTTTTTTTGTTTTTTTACATTGAAGTGATGGCATCTGTTCAATAAACTTATCTATCTATGATGACTAAATGCCAGAAAATCCTCTAAAATGTACCAGGGAATGTAAACAACCAATCAGGTACAAAGTCTCTTTCTGATTCCAATGCAGTGCCTAATAATCATGGCTACAGCTTGACACTATTGAAAAAGAAAAAATTTGCGAAAGTTTAAACCACAGGAGACCAGGCAGCCGCTGGGCGAAGGCGTAAATATGTTTCTTTGATAAGTCCAACCAGTTATGAAACATCCAGAATATAATTAGCCATCTCGTTTTTAAAATGATATAACTATTCTAAACCATCAGTCCAAGGAGATCATTTGGATTCTGAACAGAAAGCACACCAGTGATATCCCACTCAGTTCAACTGTGCAGTTTAGCTCCTTTCAGCACTCAGCTATAATGTTCCTGAGCAGTCTCACCAGTTTCCTCATTACCGTTTCAGGTTGTTTTCAGCTGTGAAGCTTAGATAAAGCTATTGTTCACTTTGAAGACAGCACATAGCTGATTAACACAGCTGAGCATTTAGCGGCTAGAGAGTCAGATATACGGCTTTGGATTTACTGGAGGCCAAAACACAACTTAAAAGAAAGTGTGAATGTTTATGAGACTATGGCACAGCCACATTTTTGAGACCATGTACGATGAACTTGTGATCTCACTGCCTTTGAAATGGTTGCTTTGAAGACAGGGACCAGGTCTGCGACAACTTGCAGTTGGTTGTTGTCTTAAAGTCAAAAAACTCTGGTGTGTCAAGACGGCAATAAAATGGCAGTAAGATGAAGTCAGTCTGCTATTAGTTTGTGACCGAATGGGGTCAAGTTGGCAACTATGTGCAAAGTGTTTGTGATAAATCAATGAAAACTGTGACTCTGTTTCAAATTCACATCAAACAGAAATTCACATTAATGACTTCCGCTCATAGTCCAGCCAGAATGTTACAGACTTGAAACCAAAATTCAGAAATTCCTCCGCAAATACTGATGGAGTTGCTGCGAGATGGTGATTTAACTGCAAAATGGCACAGGCGCGCAGCAACCGTGCTTTGTATAGGAATATAAACAGAACATAGCAAGTTGGCAACCAGCTGAGTTGAATCTTCTACTGCAAAGAGACACACCGCCGCTGAGTTGTGCTCATCGGTGGAGACTAGCTTAGATTTCTGTCTGAGAGTGATTGCAGTAAGTCTGAATTGGACTGCAATTGTTTGGAGACAGGTTGCCTCCCACCAGGGGACCCGTGCACTCATCATGCAATTGAAAGTGGTTGCCCAGAGGTTAAGGCTGTTGCACGCTTACCCTCTGGGTGACCAGTTGGTTGCTGCAACTTTCATGCAATTAGTCTTGCATGAAATTACCGTTCAACCACTGATGGCAAGGAAGTCGCCATCCCATTCTCAGTGTAGTGTAACCGAGCCATCAGAGTTCGCTCCATCTGCCAAAGAAAATCTTGTGATATGACTAAAGATTCCAGGAACCAAAACAAACAAACATACATCATAGAGGTGAAGCTGTTTTTCCAAAAAAAAAAAAAAAAAATGACATTACTTCATCATTTTTTTCTCCAGCTGTCTGGTTTATGATATCTCTCACCTCAGAAAGGGAAACAAGTATTGGTGCCGGCGAGTTGACATATATCCATTATAGAGTGTACTGTTGCTGCTAATGGGATTTCCGTGGATGGAAATGGAAAAGAGGACAAGGAAAAACTAGGAGGGGAAAAAAGAACAGGAGGGAAAAAAAAGGAAGGTTTTGCTGCAGTGGATGTACAGTCAGATAGCTGTGGCTCTTGAATACTTTACTCTCACTTGCTCATATGGCTGTTATACATGACATTTTAACATATTCCACTGCTGAACTGATTTTAAAGCTGAGAGTATCAACTGAAGTGCTGTAGAGAGCAGAAAGAAACCATCGAGAAGTAGCTGCTTGCCATACTTTTTCACATGAAAGGTTTGTCTGTAACACTTAAGAGAGCATCCATACAGGAAGACGAGTCTTAGCGAAGGAAATAGCAAAAATTAATTTAACAGGGAATTCACATGGGAGCCCTCCCAAATCCCTACAATAAAACACTGGGTTTGTTGTTGTTGTTTTTCTTTTTACATATTTAGCACAATAGGTAAACTAACATTTAGTTTAAACGTAGAAATGTAGTCTCCAAGCATTGTAATCGCACTTATCCTGATGGCAAAGACTTCAGCCCAAAAACTACCAAGGGGAAAGCAGATGACAGAATTACCCATCAACAGGGGTCCAGTGAGACTGGGTTTTCTGGTTCCTGGTTCCTAAAGTGGGGCCACTGTAACTGCTCCGGAGCACATACTGAAACAACACCTAGGTAAAACACTCAGCTTTTCTTTTTTTTTCTTGGCTGAGCATGGGTCTTTGGGGTTTATTTAAGCATAACTGGTTTATTTACACTATAAGAAAGAGGTTATATTACCTCTATATTACATTTAGAATTTATTTTCCAAACACTGTAATATTGATGGTAAAGATTTCAGGACAAAAACTCACACGTTGAGGAGCCCGGTCATTAGGGAAGAGGCTTAGAGCGGAGCCACTGCTCCTCTAAGCCTCTCCCTCATGACTTGAAAGGAACCAGCAGAGGTGGTTCAGGTGGCGGAGACTCCGGGGCAGACCCAGGAGAGATAATGTCTCTCAGCTGGCTCAGAAACACCTCGGTATTTTCCTGGAAGAGCTGGAATCTCTGCTTAGACAACTACCCCCATGACCTGGACCCAAATAAGGAGTGGAAAATAGATGGCTGGATGCCTGAGTAAGTAGAACCCCAAAAATTTGATTAACCCTGCTCTCCCAGCCTCCCTCAGTATAAATTTAGTCTATGCAGAATATAATTTCTGACCAGGAAATGAACTGAACTCCAGGTGGCTCACGCCTACTTTTCTGTTATTTTTTCTTAAAATCTCAATATCCCAAGATAGTTGGTCAATCACATCACTATTTTTTTTTTTTGTATAAATGCATTCAGGCTTTTATTTTGGTCTCTAGGCCACTGCTGTACAAATGGAAAGGATTTTAATCTCTGTGAAATTTTGCTTTAATTTCTTTGTTTGTCTCAACCGATCACTGCATCCCAATTTCCATTTCTGCTTTTTTTTTTTTTTTTTTTTAACTGCGTCACAATTTATCTGTATTCTCCATCCAAATATAACTACAAATTACACCAGAAATGCTTGAAGTCCCAGAAAAACACAAATTTGAGAGTGAAAGTGTATTAAATTGATCCCACTGTGTGGAGAAATAATGAAGTGATTCTCTAATAAGTCAAAAGAGAACACATACAGCATGAGTATGGCTTCTAAATGTGACAAATGAAGCCAGTGCAGATGTGCCTGAAGCCTGCACTCTTGTAATCAGGAGGCGACTCCTCCAGTTGCAAAAAAAAATAATAATAATTTCGGCTATAATGATAAATGATTTCTATCCCCAGTGAGCATTTTTCTGATTAGGTTTTGGTCTTAGTCACTGGTTTTAAGCCTCACTGGATACAGCAAGGTATCTGTTTTGTAAATTCTGGTCCAATTTGCATTAAAAGAGATGATAAACCAGAGTATGTTTCAGGGCTGCATCAATGAGAAGTTGCTGCCATATGAGAAAGCTTTTTTAGTCACATCCACCCAAAACCTTCAACAACGTGACTTCCTCAAACAAACTCATGAATAAAATTCATTCTACTAAAATTAACAGTTCAATCATTGCTTTCTCAGAAACTGTGTGTTTTCCTACTATGACCTTGTTCTGGATTGATACCACAATAAAGCGAACATCAAAACGAAACCCAAAATCCTGAAGGGGAGAATATAAAACCACTGTTCCGGTCTATTAGAAATCTGCACAACAACAAAAAGCTCGTGTGAATGGCGAATTGTGTTCTCAAAAGTGCTGCCTGTTGTGTGGAAGAAAAGAGTCCTTATCTCTTTCTGTTTCAAAAGATACAGGAACTCATATCAGACACACTGGCTTATAGCCATCACATGCCTCGAGAAGAGGACCTCATACACAACCAACAAGCAAACAATTTTGAGAGAGGGCCTGGAAATTTCATGTGACCGTGCACAGCCCTGCTTGCTGGCACACAGACACCGCTACTCTTACAGCACTAACATTTCCACCTCACTCTCCACGTTTCCTTTGCTGAGCTGTGCCCATTCAAGGGGACCTTTAATGGACTTGTGCCGGCTTTCTGTCAGTGAGGTTAACTGAGTCAGCAACTGCTCAACTTGTGCCAGCAATAGTATCTTGGCTTAAGCAATGATTCACACATGCCTAAAAGCAGCCAGCATCACTCCGCCAGTGGATTCACTCATTCACAGCTAAGCACATTATTCAGAACATGACTCACTAATTGGTAGATTCCTCAGTGGGCGTTGCAGTTTTTTTCCTCAAGTTTATGCTCATCTATAAAAAAGTTGTCATCATAGGATGAAACGCATTGCTCTGGCCTCTGTTAATTTTACATGTTCTGATAAAATTTGTATGCGAAGAACTATTTTACAGACTGAACATGCAGTACAATGTATCATTAAATCAGACCGCAGCGCTTTCATTCACACGATCCATAAATAATGGTATCTTTCAAATTAAACAACTGGGGCTGGGTGTTAAAACGCTGATTATTTTAGGAGAATCTTTTCTCACTGCTTCCATTGAGAGAGCTAGTATACATAGTCAGAGCTCGCATGAGCATGGGCCTTTAATTCGTGATCATATAATGGACTAGCATCCTCAAAAAATAGCGCCGCATACTCTGAGCAGCACTACTGGTCTCCGCATCATGGCTAATGAGGTGCCTGACCTTTTCCAAATGAAGACACCCACTCAGCGGCTTAAACACCAAACGATATCAGCAAACAGCAATCCCAGTTATGTCCGATAATTATACCAAGTGCTTTTACTTTTCAGCCACTAGAAGGGTGAAAACAACAGGCGATGCCATAAATGTAAAGGGAATAAACCGGACATGATGTACATGCTGCTGAAGGCGAAAGAGGAGCATTTTTAATGGACGATATATGTGTCAGAAGTTTTCCATCACTGACCAGAATCATTCAAATCAGTAGTTATTTCTATCCACCCATTGTCAGCTTGCACGACTGTTCTGCTTTCAGCTCCTCTGCGCTGCTGACAGGACAGAGACGTCGCTCAAATCTCACTTTTAATGTGGTTTCCCTGTAATGCCGGCACGCTAACGTGTTCAAAGTGACAACTTGCTGACGCAGGCAAAATTTATCATAGCGTGGCTAACGAGCACTGCAACTGCACAGCACAGTGAGGTTGATATGAATTGCGTTAATACTGTGATGGTCCCTTGGTGTAGTATTGGATAATTCTCTTAAACATATAGAAAACACTACTAATAACATTTAATAGGGAAAAAAAGAGGTGTTGAGAAGAGGAAATGGCCACCGAGATGATGTGTGACTCAGTGATTTCATTTTCTGCTTTGCTGAACATGCCTCATGGCAACAGCATTACAGTAACTACCTACGACAATTTGGCCGATGCATTCTATGGCTTTTGACATTTATTTAAACATTACGTAACAAAAGGTCAGAGCTGTCAAGATTTCTTTTATTTCCTGTTAAACACGCCTAATGTTTAATAAACTGTGTAATTAAAAAAAAGGCCTCACGGCCAAATGTTGTCTCGGAAGGCGGTGCCGTGGTTACGATGAAATCTTCGTCTGTCATTGTTTTTGTACTTGTTACGTTTTCATCACGCAGTATAATAGAAAGCATCAGCTGGTAATTATTATATCCCAGCTACTGGATGTGTATTCAAATATTGATGAGTGTAATAAGGAAACGTGCATGAAATCTATGCTACTGAATATACGACTGGGTTTGCATTCGTAGCTTTACACTTGCTGTTGCTGAATTTCATATGCACGCTTACAGATCGCTCTGCACCCCTAGAAGTGTGTATCCTCTTGAATATGTTTACGCACATGTTCAGTGTGATGGTAGCAGAGCTGCTCTGTGCGCGCACAGAGTGTGTGTATGTGAGCGCGTTTGTGTAGGACCATAAGGTAAATGTACATACCAGCAGGACAGTCGCCTTCTGACACAATAAGTACTTCAGACTGCAGC
>JAMQGT020006243.1:0-26179 GCA_024447675.2 Pterophyllum scalare | reverse complement strand
GTATTGCTCAGCAATGTAATCTGAATGACACAAAGCTTAGATGTACATGTACTTCAGTCATGAATGCACATGGACAGAGACTCAGATTGGTGAACAAACACTGCCCTCTGCTGGCCACTTACTCAGCTGCATGTTGTCATTCAACAATTGCTGTCATTTGTAAGAAAATTAAATTTTAGAGAAAATGACAGAAATATTCTTTCAAATTACAAACATAAAACCTCTCTCTCATCTGAACAGGTCTACAAAGCATGGGTCCAGGGACCCAAATACCTGTTTTAGTCTATAAGTAATTGTTACCTTCTTTTCGGTCCAAATCCTGCTCTTATCTGCCAACCATAATCCAGTTTTCATATTTAGTATGTATGTTCATTTTTCAGTGTTTTAACATAATTTATTCTCATAGCTCTAATGGCAATTGTCTCAAGAGCATAACTTGGTTTTAACTGTGACAAGAACTATAACTGTGAGATTGTCTTTGGACAGGTGTCTTCCTTTGGCAGTGCTGTCCAGTGAATTAAATTAGGCAAAGCAGTTGGATGAAGCATCACCAGTTCTAAGCTGCAAATGCCATAATACAGGATCTGAATACTTATGTAAATAGGATATTTCCAGTTGTTGTTTTTTGTTATTTTATTTATTTATGTGACTGCTTGAAGTCTAGAACCCCTGTTCATCACCAAATGCTGCACTTCCTCCTTTGAGATGTTCTGCCTTAAGCTGCTGTTTGTTTGTAAGTCTCTGCCTTCAGTAACTGAAAAGCATGCTCTACTGGGATTAGGTAACTGGCTTGGCCACTGAAGAAGATCCCATTGTTTTGTCTTGAGAAACTCTTGGGTTGCTTTGGATCATTAGCTATTTGCAATATGAAGCATTGTTCAATCACTTTTGCAGCCATTAGCTGAATCTGAGCAGAGTAGAGTCCTGTATACTTCGGATTTCCTCCTGCTAGTTCTATCAGCGGTGACATCAACAAACACCGGTGAGCAGGATCCATTGGCACCCATATATGCCCTACAGATGTTGTGGAGGGTTTCGGCCCATGAGCTGTGCCTTTTCTTCTCTTCCATCATTCTTGAAAGAGAATCTGCACAGTTGGCCTTCCCGGCGTCCATGTTTCTGAGCGCGATCAGTGGTTTGCACCTTGGCGTAAAGCCTCCGTGTTTATATTTGTGAATGTAAGTCTGGAATGAAGCCAGAATAATACCTTCTGCAATTTAAAAAACATCTGGTCTTGTAATATAAGTGTCACAGCAGCTGGCTGAATGGCTGAAATAGTTGTAAAAATACAGCAGTGTAAAACAACTCAGTCACAGCATGCTAGGCATTGTGCAGTTCCTCTTTTATTGTTAAAGGAAAGTTTACCTAGTAGATTATTATACTATTCCAAACAAACAATAAAAAAGAAATACATTAAAAAAAACAGGGCTGGTAAATTGTTTAATAGAATAGAATAGAATAGAATAGAATAGAATAGAATACCTTTATTTGTTACACAGAATGTACAATGAGATTGGAGGGCCACTCCTGTTTCAGTGCCACATGTCTGTCAGCATGTCACTCAGGACAGTAACTGTGGCTTTGTAGAGCCAAAGTTGAGAAATATGAAGAAACCATAGCATGCTTTACAAGCAGTACCGGTTGGTGGTGCACTATATAGACAAAAGTACAGATCCACCTACACATTACACCAACAGGAGCTGCTCAGCCATGAAAACCCATGTCATGAAGCTCCTGGCATGTGGTTTGCATGCACACCAGAGGTTTAGAACTCTGCAGTCACTCAGTGAGCAGAGCAATGCCAACTTTTACACAATATGCACCACCACACTTGGTTACCCTGCTCACTAACTTTATGTGATCTGCCATTTCATGGCTGACTTGCTGTACTTCCTAAACACTCTCATTTTACAATAATACCACATACACCTAATCATAGAAATTTCACGAACTTCCTTGTTGCAATGGTGGAATCCTATTACAGTACCACATTCAAGCTCTTTAGAATAACCCATTCTTCAGTAATATAAAGGCAGCGGGCCTGCCTAGGTGCTTGATGGTATACACCTGGGGCAATGGGACTGAAAATATCTGAATTCAAAGATTAAGAGGTGTGGCCCATACTTTAGTCCATATAGTGTAGATGGGGTTAGGAAAAGATCAGTCAGTTAAAACATCCATTCTTTCACCCATTGTTCTCCCTAAACACCTCACATATTAACAGGCAGACATAAACCACATAAACTTTGCTTTAGAGTAAAAAACAAAACATGACTTTTTTTTTCTCTATGAACAATTAACAAAGCTGTTAATATGAATTTAAGAGGTTCTTAATAAGGCTTGGGAAATTAACAGTGGACACTCAGATCTTCTTGCTAAGTATGTACAATGTATACTTTTGAAAATCTAAGATAGAAAAATGTATTTGTAAGCTACAGGAAAGACGGTTGTCTAATTTGGCTGGTTGTCTATCTTGACTTCAGATCCACCAGTCTGATATCAATCCAGTCCTGACTCAGAAAGTCAGTAACAATGAGCCAAGCTACAATCAGTTTAGTCGGTTACTAAGCCATCGATCTGCCCAGCAGTGCACTGGGTGACAGCAGGAGAGGTGACAGCATAGTGGAAGCTAATACCAAAGGGTCAACTTTTTGCTACACCAGCAGCTTTTGTTAATAATAGTTTTTGACTAAACAGCAAACGGTGGACAAGTGAGTTGATGTAAATGAAAGTCAGAGAGGACAGTTTTCCATTCTCTCCCTCTCTGTGTCATTGTGTGTTGTGTAACATTCGTTTGGAAGCTTTTACTGCACTTCGATAACATTTTGATTTCCCTACACCTGCCTCTTGTCAGTAGTGCTGGGGTCTTTAAAACATAATGCATTACACATTTCTCGTTACTCTGTTTAAAAAGTAATGCATTATAGTCATTAATTACTCCCTGAATTAAGTAACATGAGATGCATTTTCACATGATTATCTGTTAATAAAATAAACTTTAGGCTGAGAGTCCCACTGAATCTGACACACAAGAACTTTCTTCTACTGTTTAAGTATTAACACAAAGCAACAGCACAGCTGAAAACCTGCCCAAGCAGTACTTCACGATTGCCACTATACAGTAGGGCAGGGATCCTCAAATCCATTTTGTGATCTGCTGAAGATCAGGCTCTGGCTGCTTAGCTGGGGTTGGCATACACTCTACTTAAAGGGGCCATTAACATCATTCTGGGTTCTTCGCTAGCTTTGTGTTAACATGCTATGCAGATCCTTTAGATTCCGCAGAGATTCTACATCAGGGTCATGCTTCATGTGGGCAGATCAGGGCTCCAATTGGTCTGACCTCTGGATTTCACAGGTGCAGCTCTTGTAGTTATACAGTAGCTGGATGTTAGTCTTTGGTGAGCCTCATACCTCCTCTGTTTCTGTCCTGGACTCTGAAAGATGTGGCGATCGTCCTCACTACAGCTGGGAATCTGGCAGCTCTCGGTTTAGCTGGTTTTGGACTTTGCACGTGGATGCCATTCGTGACACATCAGAGTCTGAGGTACATGTTTTCTGAGAATGGCTCTGGTCTCCTGATGGATCTTGTGGCTGCTTCAGCTGAATCGCAGATTCTGGTGGGTCCTGTAGCTGGTCATTTGAACCCAGATGCAACTGTCTCTGCAACTCATCAGCACTGTGGGCTAACATGATGCTCACCTTCCTCTGGTGGGCCAGGGCCTCCTCCTTGTCATTCAGCTACACCAAAAAATACACCATCAGTAAAAAAAATAGAAACATCATGCTCAGAAAACAGCATTCCTTACAAGTCTTAAGCCCCATCCACACAGAAAGCAATTCACTTGTTGTACATCACTTTGTCGCTGATGGTTGGTCAGTAGTGGACCAGCTGACTAGGCAACCCACTAATGTATTTACTACCCTGTCACATGTTAATCAGTGGTATCCTGCGCTCTCATTCATAGTCATTTCAATCTTGAAGGTGAGGAAATTTTAACTTAGGACCTGCCTACGTGGCATCACCAGCAGTTATTTGATCCATCACTGTTTACAATCACTGATGCCACTGACTTTCTGTGGTTACTGATCAACATTTCCTGGGTAGACAGGGCTTTAGCTCTAACAAGCTAATTAATAAGTTACTGAAAAACATTTTAGAATTCACAAGCTAAGCAGCAACTCTGCTCCAAACACGACACAAAGCTGGAGACACAACAGCTGAGCAGATGCTGAAAGATAACGTACCCATTTAATGTGAGAACAAATTTCAATGATGAAGAAACGTGTTCAACATGTTTTGTTTTTTGGGGGTTTGCAATCTGTTTGCCATCCAGTAAAAAACAGATGCAGAGTAGTACTTACTTCTCTGTGGACAACCACAAAACTTAAGACTTCACTAAAATTATGTGAAGGTCGTGTTCAATGTTGGTACCTCTCATTTTTTCATGTATTGTATGCTGCGTTATTACTCAGCCATTGTCACATTCATTTTTGACGATGACTTATAATTTTTGTAAATGACTTACAGCTTCACATTTTTATTTATCCTAAACTGTATAAACTATAATGGGTGAACTGTGTAGATTATTATTATTATTATTATGGCAGTTTTAAATCAATATTTTTTTACTTTTATTTTTCACCGTTTTTTTTTTTTTTTTTTAGGATAAATGATTCTCATTTTCAGTGGATCTGCGGGAACTCCAGTAACTGTGCTTTTGTTGTTTGTTTTAATTCAAGCTCAGTTTTGTTGGTGCCAACGATGTGTTTGGAAATCCTATAAAGGAATAAGCACAGTATTGCACAGAAAAGCTGAAATTTCATCAAAATGGTGCCTTTCTGAAATACATATTCCATCTCTTTGATACCTAACTTTTAAAAAACTGATTTCATCATCATCAGACTCTCTAATCTAAAAATCAGATAAATCGTTAAATTGTGATTAAAAATATTTTTACTTTTATTAGATCTTTGTAAAAAAGTAGTGAACATAGAGGCAGTCTCCTGGATGAAACAGAAGGACCTCGATCTCTTTATTGTGATATCAAGATAACGGTCTTGAAGATATTAGACAGGATACTAACCAAGTCCTGTAGTCTGTAGAGAGTCTCTAAAAGTTCATCGCGCATTTTTATCTCCAAACTGGAAGGGAGCAACGCCTTCAGCCTCTTGCTTACACTTATTAAAGGACTCCTATTGGCACCTTAAGAGAAAAGACAATGTAAGTCTTGTTTCTAATAAACAGGAATTATGAGACAATCCAGTAAATATATTTACTACACATTAAGACACAGAAGAACTGCATCACAAGTTGTGTTCACACGAGCACTGCTGCAGTGAAATATTCTCACCCAGACGAGCTCCGTGCAGCAACATGGCCCCACAATCAAAACCTACATGAAGCTGTATTTACCTTGCCAGCTTCCTAAAACAAAGGCACACTGTCTGGAAATCATATGCATAAACAACTTTGGTGACCTGTGTTCCTGGAAAACACAATCTTCCAAGAAGCTTGATAATTAGGAAAAGGAAAAATGTTTTATTCTGTTTCCTCTGTTTATATGAAATTAATTGGCAAAAATATCAATTATAATTTTATATATCATATGAACAAGAGTAATGCCTAGCAGGGTAAAATGCGCCCATTGCACTATATTAATCCTGATTTTGACCCCAGTGACCCCATATACAATCCCAACCTTCCTTTAGTCATAAGCTGTGTACCCATGAAGTTTGATAAGTGTGGGCCAAACAGTTGTCGGGTTATTGCACAAACACTTCAATGGACACCGCCCATCCGGCATATGGGTATATATAAAAAACTTATAAAAAAACAGTGCATCAAACATTTGCACAGTGCAGTATTCCTGTTATTTGGGAGCTAGAAAAAAGATTCAGCATTCCAGAAGAATAAATTTCACTTTTAACAGCGTGAGCGCTATAAGTGATCTGTGAATTACTGTTTAAATGAAAACCCCTTTAATAGTGAGGTCATCACCTGGTATTTAGTTTTAGAAATTTATGATGAATGCCCTGAGAGATAAGGTAAGCTAACCACCCAGTTAGTGAAGCATTCTAATGTTAACAGCAGACTTGCCTTCAGCTTTACAGTGATTTGATTTTTGAATATTGGTCTCAGCCAGCAGCAGGAAGTCTTCACTTCGTTTCCTCAGCTGCTGTTCAAAGGCGATACGGAAAGCATCTGCAACCATTAAGGCCTCTTCTTTCCTTGAATGCTGAGCATCCAGCTGGAAAACACACAATTAACTGCCATGATAAACATTACAGTACACACAGATCCATGAATGCTGACCGTGGACATATTGAAGATATAGTTATATAGTAAGTGCAGATTGTGGCTTATTTTGATAGAAGCAAGGGTTAAAAAGGTGAGCAGGTTTGGAGTTGATTCCAAATGTGGTATATGCATCCACAGCATGCAGTCAGAGTAACTCTCAACGATCTCGATGCAAAGCAGCAGGTGATTTAATTTTAAAATAACCACTTTGTAGCAGTTTAGTTAGTTTAGTTTAGTTTACTAGGATACCAATAAACTATAGTGATACTACAGCTCTTTCTCCTGGGTTCCTAAAAAAAAAAAAAAAGAGCTTTGCACTGTGACAGTGCACCATGACAGCTTACACAGAGATATATAACATCTTAACAACACAATAACTCAAACATGCACACAAACAAAACTAGCTTTTTACAAAAGACACTTTACACAATAAACTCGGGTAATCAGGTAAGCTCTCTAACAACTTGATAACATTCAACATAAAAACATTTATTACTGGAGGATTAAAACCATCTTTTGGCCATGGCTTCAGAAACATGGCCAAAAGATTTTATTTTCAGATTTATAAAATCGTTATGCAGCACACATCTTTAATGACTTTAAAAAACAAGAGTTGGGGACTTCCAGTATGATGGTGGAGGGTTTGGACGTATAATTAAGAGCTCATCTGAGTTAGTTGTAAAAATACCCCCACAAAAACAATCAAACTAAAGACACTGACACAATTAAAGTGATGCCTGGGGCCACTGAGCGTAGACGCCACCGACATCACACAAAGTCCACTATTCAAGCCAAGAAAGAGATGGGGCCTTAGAGTAGAGGGTTCAAAAATAAACTTAAGATGGACATTCAACAAGAATTAGCCTCTCTAAGGCACGATGTTCAATTCAATTTTATTTACAGGTGCTGGTCATAAAATTAGAATATCATGAAAAAGTTGATTTATTTCAGTAATTCCATTCAAAAAGTGAAACTTGTATATTATATTCATTCATTACACACAGACCACAGGTAAGATCAATAACGTGTGTATCAAGTATTTATATTGTATGTTATTTTGTATCTTATTTTTGACATTAATACGCGGACCGGAAGTAGGGGCGGGGCCTGAAGCGGCCCATGGGTCGGGAGTTTGGGCACCCCTGTAATAGTAAATTTTTTCTTAATATATGTTTATAAATACTGAATGCGCACGTTATTGCTCTTACCTGTGATGCATCACCTGAGCTGCTAGCTCCACCCGGTCCCCTGTCCTCAGCCAGTTTTGAATTTGGAGCATGCTGTGTTTGGTATAATGGCGGATCGATTTCTCCCCCCTGTGATGTCATTTCGACACTTTTCTACTCGTACCCACAAACTTGAATTCGTGTCCACACAGAAGGGAAGAGTTCGTAGTCGAAGAAATTAAGAGTTGTAATCACAAGACTTTGCACTCACAGCTTTTAGAGTCACTCACATAAAAACAATCCTAATCGACACAATTTCTCAACTACGAATGTTAGAATTATGCACACATCTTTTTGATAGTTATCTTACTCCATAAGTGACCCCCAAACTGGGCAGCAGATTCCAGGAATGACATCCGAGATCTCTGTCCAGAAGAGAGCAACACTGGGAACAGCTAAGATACTGCACAGGACCCTCAAGCTCCTGAGCCTCTGGTAGAGGACCAAGGTTGGAGGGAAAAGACCGCCCGTCGGGGCGAGATGGGATTTTTTTTTTAAAATTATTATACATATTATACTGAATGACAAGAAGGGAATATTATTTGCTCAGACTCAAGTACATGTAGTGAAGTTGATTGGGTATCATTTCACACATCAAAAACAACTCTAACATGCTTCAAAAGCGATCCAACAATATAAAGAAGTTTAATGTTCTGCAATGGCTGATTCAGTCACATGAGTTTATACCACTCAGGATGCCATTCACTTACCAAAGACAAATCAAAAATCAGAAGCTGCTGCAATAAAGGCCTGAAAGTCTACACAAAGAAGCAAATCCATTATTCAATGATATCTATGTGTTGCAGACTTCAGGCAGTCATTTCCTACAGAGAATTCCTGACAGTGTTATAAATGAACATTCGATCTGAGCTACTAAAATCATGTGCTGTGATTTGACAGGCTTACAAACTGCATTTCCTCTGGAAAGATTATCTAAATATAGTTATGTCTAAGCAGTTTGAACACCCCCTTATCACAGTGGGGGGTTGGTTGTTTGTTTGGTTTTTTTGCTTTGTTTTGTTTATTTTTTTCCCCCAGCATAAGCAAGATGAGGAGGCACCAGGGCAAACCCCAGATTCACCAAAGAAATTATGTCTCAGTACCCTCTCCAGAGCAGGAGGTGGCCAAGGAGAGGGAGATCTGAGCATCTCTGCTGAGATTGCTGCATCTGCATCCCAAACCTGGATACGTAGCAGAAAATGGATTGATGGATTTTACATCTCATCTTTATTGCAAAATAAAAAAGATGGATCTTGGCACAGTGACAGCGTTAAATGAAGTTTACCTCCTGTTTTAACTGGACAAGCTGTTTCCTGGTGGCAGCAGCAGTCCGACTGCATGGACAAGCTTCAGCAACACCCAGACACTGGCAAGCCCCAAGTACAGTCAGCTAGAAAACAAACAGAGGATTAGAAAGCATACTACTCACTACAAGTACTAGTTAATGATATATTAACTAGTACTTATTTTATATATAATTTCAAGATTCTTTAAGTTCAGTATTCTTTATTGTCATTTCTGCAGTTGCAAGGCACAACAGAAATGAAATGGTGTTGCACCTGGAATGAAGCAGTGCAAGTAAGTGCAACTAAAGGTAAAACCCAATCTAACTAAAATACAAATATACTAAGATATAAAAACAGCAATAAGGCCAGCAGCTGAGTAGTGAGAGCCTAAGTGTTAAAGTGCATATGTTGTACAGTGCAATTAAGATTATGCAAAACAGATTATGCAATTGTTCAGAGAAGGTCCCTGGTCACAGTTTGTTTAGTGCTCTCAAATCCTGTGGGAAGAAGCTGTTGAAAAGTCTGCTGGATCTACAACTGATACTCCTGAACCTTCTCCAAGATGGCAGCAGGGAGAACAGGCTGTGAGATGGGTGGTAAGGGTCTTTTAGGATATCGGACACCCTACGGATGCAGCGCTGTCTGTTGATGTCCAGCAGCGAAGGGAGGGGGGAACCTATGATCCTTCTGGCCATCTTCAGCAACCTATTCAGCTGATGTTTTTCATAGTTCTTACAGCTGCCAAACCAGGAGGTGAGGCTATAGGTCAGAATACCCTCAAAGGTGCCCTTGTAGAAGGTGGTCAGGTGGACGGTGGGAAGACTTGCCTTCCTGATTCTCCTAAGTGGGTGGAGCCGCTGTTGGACCTTCCTGATGATGGCGGCAGTACTGGTGGTCAAGATCTCTGCCAGGTGGACTCTGAGAAACTTGACACTGCTGACCCTTTCCAAAGCAACCCCCCATTTATGGTTAGAAGACAGTAGGCCTGTCTGCCAGTTTTTCTGATATCCATCACCATCTCCTTTGGTTTTTAATGTTAAAGAATAGGATGTGGGACCTGCACAATGATGTCAACTGCTCCACCTCCATTCTGTATGCAGCCTCATTGTTGCTCTTAATGTTCTTAATGAGGCCCACCACAGTCGTGGGTAAGCAGACTGAACAGGACGGAGCTCTGGACGCAGCCCTGAGGTGAACCTGTGTACTGGAGTTCTATCAGTTCCATCTGGATGTTTGCTGGAGCTATGTGCTGATGTTGTACAGCTCCTCCATAGCCTCCTTTGCGCTGGCCCTCGGCAGTACATACACAAACTTTATTGTAGTAAATCCCATTCATTCTATGCTACACTTTGCATATGATTTTCAATATCTATAACTACAACAGTTATAGATGTTGTAACCAATAGCCATTGTACAGGCACTAACATAGTATTTAATACACTGTGCTGTTAGATTTGAGGTGTTTGGATCCATGGTAGCAGAGTGTTTTTAGCTTAGCTGTGGAATGGAGCAGAGTGGTTCAGGCAGTGCTTGGCGAAGTGACTGGCACACCAACTCACCGGCTGTGCATCACCTGATCAACTTCTCTTGTTATTTGGTAAAACAGGTTTGTGAGCTGCTAAGCCTGGTAATCCAGACTCTCTGGATTCTCTACACTGTATCTGTACAGAGGTGGATCTGTGGTCATGGAGTCTCCTGCTACAGTACCATTTATGATTGCATAACTTTGTTCATACTGTTTGTTACTTTATCAGTATTCATTGCATAACAATTTAATTGTTCTATTTATCTTATTTATTGCTTTATTGCATTAAGTCAGGAGGCTGCAAAATTACTTTTGTTGTGCCTATGCAAGACCAGTGGCAAGATATTCTACTCTAGGTGTGACTGTACATACAATCAGTGCCATAAGCCCTCTGCTTAAGGAAAAGAGTGTAAAGGTTTTATTATTGGGATGGGGTTGTTTTTGCTTGCATGGTACAGATTTCTAAATAACACCTTAGGTGGTCAAAATACTGAAAATCTACATTTATCATTACCAACTACTGCCATGTATCCACTCAAATTACCCACAGCCTTAACAGTGTAGTCACTCCTGTGCTCTTAGCTAGGGTAAATTTAAACAGCTTTAAACAGCAATCGCACTCAAGTGAGGACCAAAACAACTGCTCAGTAGCTGTTCAGGTGGTCTTAGTCCAATCCTAAACATACTATTGCGTGCAAAATTAAGCTGCTGGAGGATGAAAAAGTGGCCGCTGTTTTTATATGCGACTATACAATAAAGTGCTCCACTCTAGTAAATGAGTTGGCAGCAATTTCAGAGATGTGCATTTGTGACTTATTGTGTCACTGAATCAGAGCTGGAAAACAGATGAGCTGTAGCAGCAAAGCGGATTCAAATCACCACAAATGTTTAAAGGTCTTAGAGCAAGCAGATTTTATGATCTATTAGTGAAAATGACCTTGAAACAAAGTCCCATCCCCTAAACAGGGTGCCATTCTCCCAACCAACCTCCAAATCACCATCAATTCTCACCTCTAGGACGCTTGACTCCCTCTCTAGGCTGTATTGAGGTTTGGTTGCTTGGTAAATTCTCTGCTCCTTCACATTCAGCATGGAGAGAAGCTCCAAGTACTGCTGACTTAAGGCTGCAGACACATACACGCACACGCACACATATTAACTGCATTGATTTGCAAAAAGATCAGCATCACATTTAATACATACAGACATGTCCTGGTCGCCTAAAAATGACTCATCATTTAGTACTTACCAGAATTTTCTGCTCGGAGCTGCTGGTTCTCATTCTCTATTTCCTGCAGGCTGTTCGTCAGAATCTTGTTCTCACTTGACATTCTAATCAGAAAATAGCAGCAATAAGGTTTCAGTACAATTTCAGTGATTGTCCAGAGTAGTGTGTAGAGAGTAAATCTGACCTGTTGTATTTATACTCCCAGGACTGCTCAGATTTCTTCATCTGCACCTGAAGGAAGCTGAGCTCCCATTGTAAACTGTTCACCTCCTGCAAGAGATGGAAGCAGATCATTATCTGCAGCTAAATTGTTTTCCAATATGTAATCTAATCACTTCCATAAATCACATCCAGTTTCTGATGCTCCAATGATGTCAGTGTCTGGTAAGAGTAAGACACTTACAGATACACTTTTCTTGTTGTCTCAGAGTGTCCTTGACTTAATGAAGCTTCTTTAATAATAGATCCAAATACATTAAACGCTGGCTTTGACAATCTGAAAATCCACTCTGACAATAAGTGTTAATTAGCTAACTTGGATATATGAAAAAAGATTAGTTTGATAGTATATGTGCTTGCACTGGCGTGTACATGATTGGCTGGATACAGACAGCACATAGGCACCAAATCTATGTGATATACATTGGAACAGGAGGTCCAGGGTTCGTATCCTGGCCAGGGCATACATCCAGTAAGGGTCCCCATGCTAACCAAGCCTACCTTGGAATATGAGCGAGAAATACATGACTGATGTCGCCCGGACTAACAAGGTCCGCGAAGAGTGTTGAGGAACCAGGGCATACTGACCATAAGTGGGCTACTGGAACTAGAAGGTTATGGCATAAATGGACACAAGATGAGAACCAGGAACTGTTTGAAATGCTACTACACATGTAATCCCAGTGAAAGGGGTTACATGAAGAGGATGCGGGACCTATGGATTCTTCGAAACCCAACATACAAACTGACACTGACACAACTCATAGCTCAGTGTTCAACTGCTATCGCAACTAGAGATTGAAGAGGTACAACACAAATGCTACAGCAAAGGGGAGCCAGGACTACAGGCCAGGGAAGAGATTTCATCATCCAAACCCTCTGAGATTGGGTAGCAAGGCCCAATAATAACAACTAGTACTCTGAATACCAGAGCAGCTGACCTAAAAGATAAGATCATGGTTAAGATAGAAGCCAGGAGAATAAACCAGATGTTCTCTGCTGAACCATCCAAGGTATACACTCAGTGGCAGGGAAACAATATGCAAACACCACTTCCACCAAGGCTGGAGATAGACCAATAGTGATAGAGCATATGGGAGAAGGATGCGTCACACAACACCAATGTTCAGTGGCTAGTGGGTCTAAGAGAAGACCACAGCAAGCTCCCTGAACAGGCTCCAGTAACCACTACAGTGACAGACATCAAAGAAGGAGTCTCACATATGAAGAGCTGGACAGCACCAGACCTGACTCACACCTACTGGCTAAAGAAGTTAACTGCACTCCATGAATGCCTAGCAGCGCAAATGAACAAGCTGCTAGAGGCTAAGGCCCACCCAGAATGGCTGACAGAAGACCAGACAGTCCTGATCCCCAAGAACCCCCAGAAGAGACTGGTCCCATCCAAATACCGGCCCATAACCTGCCTCAGTACAACATGGAAACTCCTGTCAGGCATCATAGCAGCTAAGATGAGGCACAATACATGAGTGGGGCCCAGAAAGGAATTGGCAGCTTTACCAGAGGAGCAAAAAAATCAGCTACTGGTAGATAGAGCAGTCAATCGAGACTGCAAGACCAGACTGACCAACCTGTGCACTGCCTGGATTGACTACAAGAAAGTCTATGACTCAGTGCCTCAGACATGAATCCTGGAATGCCTAGAACTGTACAAGATCAACAGGACCCTGAAGAGCCTTTATCAAGAACTCAATGGGGATGTAGAAAACAACACTAGAGGCCAACTTCAAGCCCATTGGACAAGTCACCATCAAGCATGGGATTTACCAAGGAGACACTCTGTCCCCAGTGCTGTTCTGCATAGGCCTTAATCTCCTCATCCAGATCATTGACAAGACTGGCTACAGATACCGACTACAAAATGGAGCAAACATCAGCCACCTCCTGTACATAGATGACATCTAGCTGTATTCCAGGAGTGAACGAGATATTGATTCCCTGATCCACTCTCTTAGGATCTATAGCAATGACATTGGAATGTCATTTGGACTGGAGAAGTGTAGTCAGATGGTAACAAAGAGAGGGAAGGTAGTCTGAGGGGACTGCACTACCAGAAGGCAACATTGCAGACCTTAAGGACAGCTACAAGTACTTTGGAATTCCACAGGCAAATGGGGACCATAAAGAGGCTGCTAGGAAAGATGCAACCTCCAAGTACCTGCAGAGAGTAAGGCAAGTTCTGAAGCGTCAGCTGAATGGGAAGAACAAGAGCCAGGCAATGAAGACCTACACACTGCCAGTTGTCAGATAGCCTGCTGTGATAATAAGCTGGCCAAAGGAGGAAACAGAAGACATCAAGACAAGAAAGCTCCTTACCATGCATGGAGGGTTTCACCCCAAATCCATCACCCTGAGACTGTACACTAAAGCCGCGTTTCCATACAGAACTACTCAGCGTGATTCGACTCAGCGCAGTTTGAAGGCATTTCCATTAGTACCTGGTACCAGGTACCAAGTACTTTTTAGTACCCACTCAGTCGGGGTTCCAAGCGATACGAGGTGATCTGAAAATGTGACACAGAAGTGCAGCATGCCATTGACTGGCCAGGGAGTGTCATCTCTAGTTGAGCTATGAGAGTGACTGCTTCACCAGAATCAACGGTGTCATTTTTAAAACCAGACAGCAATAAAATGGAGGCACGCAAAGCACAGGGAAGCTCAGTTGAATGCCCAGACCGACAGTTTGAAGCAGTAGTTTTGCAACAACAGAGCCATCTGAAACGCACACACAGCATACATATTTTAACCCTGTACTGCTGGGCGATCGCCACTGAAGCACCCACTACCTGCCCCTAGTAGCTATGAACAGCTGGTTAACACCAAGCACTGAGGTGGCAGATCAAAGGAAATTTAAATTACCGTAATTTACGCAACGGTTTGTCCTATCGGAAAAATTCAAATGGTTTCTGAAAGCTGAGAAACTGCACTTCACACCCAACATAGGGTTATTATGGTAATTGTTGCCGGAAGTACGCAAATGGCAGCACTTTTAAAGTACACTGAGTTGATCACGACATGTTTGGCAGTATAGGGTTAATACTTAACAATGATAACCTTCAGCCGTTAAAACATTGTGGGGGGGACTTATGCATGATGATGATGATAAACTGGCCTTAGCTATGTTAGCTTGCCTCTATCTCATACATTGTTGTGTTGTGTTTTGAGTCACATACAAATGTGATTACTGCCTGCGCTGCTATATCCACCCACACTGAGCTGGTACTCAATTACAATGGAAACAAAACAAGACCGTGGTGAGTCGTGCCGAGTCGAGTCGACCTGCACTGAGTGGGTACTAATGGAAACGCAGAAAAAGTGGCCAGTTACATTAGGCGCTGCCCAAACAGTAAAAAGTCAGCTGCTTCAAGCAAGCAGGATTCAGCGCCAAGCACAGATTTTCCCACGAAAGTGTGAAACTGCAGCAGTGCACACAAAGAACAGCTCTACTGGAAATACAGCTGTGCTATGTTTATCTTAAACAGGAAAATATTAGTGAGTTCATGAATATTGGGCAGGAAATGGCTGCAGAACACAGACCAAGTCCTTCCAGCCCTTATTTGAGTTGTTTTTATTAACATCATGAATCATGTTACCTTTTCCAGAGCTTTGGCTTTCTCTTCACTTTTCTGCAGCAGACTTTTAGTGTGAGTTGTGGCTTTGTCAAGAATGGCCTGTGAAGAATACAGTTTTTAGTCATCAACTGATTTCTACAGGATTTTTAATCACAGTTCATTACCGCAGAAACTGGTTCCCCATCTGACTGAAGGAAAACGTTTCACCACCTCATGAGACAAAGGTGTCATACTGGTCAGATATGCATTACAGATACACAGTGCACATACTTTTCACCAATTATGTGTTACGTCAGGGCAAGCAAGGCAAGCACTGCTTGTACAGTGAAATCTAAAAATAGACAACTAAAACCAGAGTGAGTGCAATCTCTATCTTTTCATTTCAAACACAAAGGCCGCAAAGGTTCCTCTCATTGCCTCTGTGGATAATGAATAAACCTGTGGCCTTGAATAAATGTTGATATTTATTTAGACTCTGTCTTATCAATCTCTCTGAACTAACTTCAATAATTTCTTCCAAACCATCAGTGTGTCTATTATACCGCATTCCTACAAAGTCTTACCATAAATAATGCTTATATTCTAAATATGATCAGTTTCTGTTAAGATGCTTTCAAGGTGGCTGTAATTAAACCATGAGTTAAAAAGCCTTCACTTCATCCAGCTGTCTTTTATAGGCCAATCTCCAACCTTCCTTTTAGCTAAAAAAATCTTATAATAGAAAAGATTGTCTTTATTTGTCATTATACAGAATGTACAATGAGAAATGTTGAAAGAGTAGTTGTAAACCAGCTAACTTATCATCTGCAGAGGAATTTTTACCCTCACTCCTTTAAGTGGTCACAGCAGATGGCTGCTCCTCCCTGAGCCTATTAAAGGGGTGTTTTTCATTCCCACCCTCACAAAGTGCTTGCTCATACACTGTAAGCCCAGATAAGTTGAATCTACTTAAAAAACAAGGTAACTCGTTGCTTTAAATTTTTTGAGTAATGAAACATTAGTTGAATAAGTGCAGTGGACTATGTTCAATGTACTTGAGGCCCTTTTGGAATGGAATGGAAGATTTAAGTTGAATGTACTAATAACAGAGTTTCAGTAACTGAAGATACTTAGTTTAAGCAATCATTCACCACCCATTTATTTAACTCAGCTTGTTAAGTAAGCACTACTCCATTACCAACTGAACTAAATTGTATGTTCTAATTGACCAAACTTATCTTTTATAGTTGTTAAAAATCAAAATATGTCTTTTCTATTAAACGTATCTTTTTCCATCCAACCTCTTTCCCTATCCTTTTCGGGGGGGGGCTCGGGCCTATCCCAGTTGACATAAGGTGAGGGGCAGGGTACACCCTATACAGGTTGCCAGCCTGCTGCAGGGCTAACACAGAGAGAGGAACAGGCAACCATGAATGGGCAATTTAGAGTGACCAACTAACCTAACCCCAGTAACTGCATGTCTTTGGATTGTGGGAGGAAACCCACGCAGACACAGGGAGAACATGCAAACTCCACACAGCAAGAGGCCCGGGCTAAGGTAGAATCAAACCCAGATTATTAGATAGATATTCTAGCTGTGAGGCAGCAGTACTAACCACCAAGCCACTGTGCTGCCTGTAGCAAAAATATTTTTAACAATGTTGAACTGCGTCTGTTTAAATTTGGTAAATAAACAAACATGATAAAATTCAGCCCTGCACTGGTACATTAACATTTACAAATAACATTTGTCCATGGAACAATTAAAAAAAACATACAAGTAGAGAACCAGAGAGTGAACAAAAACAAATGAAAAGATCAAATATCTACTCTTTCAAACTCTACACAGCGAGAGGCTAAGGTGGAATCAAACCCAGACCTAGATGTCATGCTAGCTGTGAGGCAGCACTGCTAACCACCACGCCACCATCCTGCTGCTCATCAAGCCAGTCTTTTAAAACTGGTATAAACTAGATTTTTAGTTGGTGCAAAACCCGATCATATAAGTTGTTTGAACTCAAACGCATAATTACAATAAGACAGACCATCAAAAAGTAAATTCTAGGCAATTTTAAGCAATATGAACTCAATATTTTTAAGTCGAATCAAAATCTGGGTTTAAAGTGTAGGTGGTTGTTTGTTTGCGGCAATAACACTGATCCATATAACACTGATGAGGAACATTTTTCTGCAGAATAAATGTGTTTACTTTTGATACTTTATGTACAATTTGGCAATATGCACATTTTGTGTGCTGGGTGCAAGTGACAACCTCATAGAATAGAATAGAATAGAAATAACATATTGTTAATAGAGTGTAAGGCTGTTAATTTAGCTACTGTAAGTTGCAGCATTTATGTGTGTGTGGGGGGGTTTGCTCTACCTTGCCCTGCAGAATCTTCAGAGCTTCATATTTTCCTTCAAGGTAGCGATGCGTTACATCCAGCTCACAG
Source organism: Pterophyllum scalare (assembly GCA_024447675.2). Lineage (NCBI taxonomy): Eukaryota > Metazoa > Chordata > Actinopteri > Cichliformes > Cichlidae > Pterophyllum > Pterophyllum scalare. Next base: position 8,369 of record JAMQGT020006243.1, on the reverse strand, counting down.
CACAATGCATCTATCATCTGTCAACATACCAGAAGCACTGTTACAATTTGCCAGGATATGATCAACTTGGCATACATTAGTTACGTCAGCTATACTTTCTTCCTACCTCAGTTGCTTCCTGTAGTCTTTCTTTCAGTTCATCTTTGGACAGGTCAACAAGAGAGCCTACACAACCACAGAAGGGGTTCTTTTCTCAAAATAATATTTTCAATATGATCAATTCAGAGATTTTTAAACTGAGCAGAGGCTGCCTATATACAGCCCAAACCACCAAACATAATAGATGAAACTGTGTCCTGAGACAACGGCTGAAACCTTAACACAGAACATGCTATAAAATACTATATTAAAAAAAAATGTAGAAAGTGTGCACTGTAAAACAGGAGATTCTGCAGGTGACAGGGACAGAAAGTAAAATTAAGAACTGCTGAGTTGGTGTTGTTCTGTGTTAACTGAACACATCTGGATGACTGGCAAAGAGTTCCACGCATTTAACTGATCAGCCAGTTATAACTGAAAATGGTAAAATTTGTTGCTATGGCGCACATATTCTTTTGTCTTCTATGTCTTATTGTAAGATACACAGGTCAGATAATCTTACTGAAGCGCAGCAGCTTCCAGCGGGCTCTCTGCTGGGTCTCTGCCGTCTTCATTGCAGGAACCCAGTCTGCCTCTCCTGCTCGACTGCTGCACTTCAGCAGCTCTGTTTTGAGCAGCAGACTCTCTGATGGACCGGCAAAGCTTTCACTCTTCGTCCTCGTCCTCGTGGAGCTGGGTGCTGTTCTGACTCCCATCCCATCACCCAGGTCTCCATCCACCATGTCATCATCCAGGCTGCAGGTCTCGCTGACCTCATGCATCTGCACAAAGGTCACAGCTAAACTGGATCTGCTTAACCTGACACAGGCCACATAATGATTTGCTCAAAGGTTGAAATGTCATCTATTGCAGACAAGTAGCATAAAATGTACCTTGTTTTTGCCTGAATGTGATGGAATTTCTTTAAATGCATTTTTTTCTTGTAAATAGGTCACACCTAATCCCTATAACGTAATAGTGAAATGCATGAAGTTCTCAGTTTAAGAAGGTCCAGAAAGACAAAATAAAGCCCTCATTTTCTGTTCAGTAGAATAAATGAGCATAACATGGGCACTCTAACATTTTGCAAAAGATGGATAAAGTAGCAAAAATTCCAAAATGAGTGTGTCTCATGCAAATGCACACAGTCATAAAATGTAATTTCCCTATTAAGTCACTTCAGGTTAGCAGTGCTAATATCATGATCTCTTTTGTCAAACAGGTAACTGGAATTATAACCATTCATTCACATAACCTGTGTTATATGTGTGCTATAGAAATAAACATTGCCTTGAGTTGAATGGTAAACTCATAATAACACCACTGAGCACAATGTCACTTTCTGCAATTGGCAAAACCAATGGTTCTTGGCATATGGGAGGTGATGTATATGATCAGACTGTGTGCAATAACTGACACCACAGAACTTTGTGGACTTTTATTGACTGACCTTGAGGTCAAGGTCACCAGGATTCAAACTTGTCCAAGATTCTTAGTAGATGCACCTATGGTATCAATATAAACATCCTACATTGCCTTGTTCTTCAGTTATTGCATTCACAAAGTTGGGTGTCTACGCCGCCCACCTGGTGGTGCCAGCTAATGTTAGGCTTGAGTGTCCTAAAAATCACACTTTTCCACTGATAAACAGTCTGATTACATTCTCATGAGAGTTTATTCACTACGTGTCACAGCCCAACAGTTACCTCCCTTTCAAAGACAGTTCAAAGCAGCAGGAAAAACAGCAGTCTTACTGACAGAAAAGTTCAGCATATCTCAATAACTCACCTCTGTATCAGTCGGAAATGAGCTTCTCTGACTCACTGACCCGTGTCGGACTCCTTTCACAAAGTTTTACAGCCTCCTCCAGAGTAAATAAAGGTGGAGGCTTCTCACCCAGCATTGACAGCTTCGGTAAACAGTGGACTGACAGATAGGGAAGGGGCGGACCCAGATCCGGTAGCAGAAACACTGGCAGGCTGAGGCCATTATGAGGTACACTCTAAATTTAACATTTCTGATTTCTCTTGGCTGACTAAAACATAGCAGCCACCGTAGCTAGGATTATGCACTTGAACTGGGAGGGGTAAGAAAACAGAACTCAGCTGACTTTAATCTGCAATCTACTGAAATCTAGCAGTGGAAACTTTGCACACTGTAACTTTAATATGAAACATTATATTAGAACGCATACCAGGTTTATTGCACCTCAAGTCAAGTAAAAAAAAAAATCTGTTAAATTCCATCTATCTATTTTCTTCTGCTTATTCCTTTCAGGGTCGCAGGAGGGCTGGAGCCTATCCCAGCTGTCATAGGGTGAGAGGCAGGGTACACCTGTCGCAGGGCTAACACAGAGAGACAGACAACCATTCATACTCACATTCACACCTATGGGCAATTTAGAGTAGCCAATTAACCTAACCCCAGTAATTGCATGTCTTTGGACTGTGAGAGGAAACCAGAGTACCCAGAGAAAACCCACGCAAGCATGGGGAGAACATGCAAACTCCATACAGAGAGAGAGGCCTGGACCAAGGTGGAATTGAATATATATATATATATATATATATATATATATATATATATATATAATATATATATATATATATATATAATGTATATATGTACACATCACATACGTCTGTCACATGTGCTCAGTGTGAACCTGCTTTCATCTGCGAAGAGCACAGGGCGCCAGTGGCAAATTTGCCAATCCTATATATATATATATATATATATATGTATATATATATATATATATACATAGTTCTCTGGGACTTCCAGATAGATAAAGCTGTAGTGATAAATGTTGCAATACCAAGTGATGGCAAGATCAAGAAGAAAGAACACAAAAAGCTCGACCGATACCAAAGGCTCAGAGAAGAGCTAGAAATGATGTGAAGGTAACAGTGGTCCCCGTGGTAATCCAAACACTCGGGACAGTGACCCCAAAACTGGGGGCAGATTCCAGGAGCAACATCCAAGATCCAAGAAGAGGACCCAAGCTTGGAGGACAAAGACCACCCATGAAATAAATCATTAAGTCTGCTATGTTAATCTTGGTCATACAATGTTTCAAAATAGAGGAATATCTGTATGATTTAAGTGTAGGCTCATTGACCACAATAGGTTCACAGGCCAATGAGAGAGCAAGTTCACACAGTCAGACCCAACCTTCCACAACACACATGGTTTTTGAAAAGCAAGATGGTGACGGCAGAGCGCTCATCACAAGGCTCCAAAACAGGACTTCAGAAATCAGTAGGTGCATTCACAGTACTTGTGTCCATCTTTTATACTATCTATGGTTTCCACAGTCTAACTTCACTTTGGACTAACAGCACACTCTGTCATAGCATTACCCACTCAGTCTCAAATCAGTCTGAGTCAAGCTTTCACAGTAAAAATCCCTTGAATATGCAGTTTACTCTTCTTTTCTAAAGCTGTAAAAAGGAGCCTTTCTGTTCCCACAGACTAATTTCTCTTTGGATTGAAGTGTACACTTTTCCAGTGTTACTCACTATTTCTGATTTTGGATTTCAAAGGAAAAACTCTGAAAAGTCATATATGAACTATTTTTTAATTCACATAGACCAGATCATGCTTTTATTCTGACATCAGGTCTTCCTTTCTCTCACTAGAATACCTGGCGTGTGTACTTATGTATGACCCAAAACAATGCGGAGGCTTGAATCAACACAACTGCGGTGATCGCTTTTAAATGACGTCATCGCAACAGGTAAACTAGCATACAACAGAGACTAGATTAAACACACCACAAAAAAAATAATTATAAAATATATTAAAGAAACAAGATGCACTTAAAATATACTGTGTTTTTTCTTTGTTTTATTTAGTTTTTTCTTTTTAATGTTAACATTTATTCCGGTTAATAAATCCTCTTACCTGCAAAGTCTCTGTGTTCACAGTCTCCTCTACACTAACAAAGAAGCTTCATTTCCTATTAAAGTTTAGTTTCAAAGTAACAGCTACGAAGTTCAAAATTACGGGTTACGAAGCACAGAGACGCCTTTCACGTCCATCAGACCCACGCTGACGCTCCAGTATGGAGTCAGTGTCACCGCCTACTTCCGGATGTAACCGGTTTTACGCTGTTAACGGTGGCGTATGCAGAGTCCGCCGATCCTCATTTTGAGTCAAAGATTGCTGTTTTCAGCGTCATTATTATCTTTAGATAATAATACAAATTATGCTGATTTTAATATTTTAATACATTAATACATGTTCTCCTTCCTCCCACACTCCAAAGACATGCAGATAGTGGGGTTAGGTTAACTCGTGATTCTAAAATACAAATCAGTTTTCTTTCCTTCACCAGACAGTCACAGAGAGCACCCCCCCCCCGTGGTTCCTCTACAATGACTGCAGGAAGAACCTGAGTTAGGACAAACAGCGGCCCAAATATGGTGCGCAGAACAAAAATAATGACATCACAGTTGCTGACAGTCACTCTGAGCTGAGCTAAGGAACAGTCATCAGTCATTTTGATCAAGTCACACATTTCCAAATGGAGTTTGTTTAAACAAAACGTTTTTACAAAACTATTCTTTTGCTACTTGCAGCTCATTGAAGTCAGTTATCACAGGAGACATTTTTTTCTCTGTAGTCATCAAATTCTAGCAGATTCACAAACCCTTTCTTAATATACCTGCTTTAAATTTGGCTGACTGCTTCTGTAAACACGTGTCCCAGTTCCAGCCATCTAAACATAAACTTTGTATAAATGTAAGTGCAGCATCACATCTATACAAAAATGAGTGTATTTGTGACTAACAGGTGTTCAGATGTTGCACTCATCACATAACTTGTCAGCCTACAATAGCTGACATAACACATTCTTTTAGTAGCTGTCCAAAGTCAAAGAATTACTGCTGACAAATAATTTCCCAAACTATATTCCAAGCTGTGGAGGAAGATTTATGAAGCGCAGCAGATTACTGTGCAGAGTCATCCCGGCACGGCCGGATGCTGGATGAATGGCAGAAGTGGAAACACTGATATGTGCTAACGATAACATCCATGTTACAGTGCAGATTTAAACCTGTAGAAGACATTTTTCTCAGGAGTATTTTTAGATGCTTTGCTGAGAGATTCATCTCCATCTCTTGTGTTTCTGCTGCCAGGCAGCTCCTTGAGATCCTCTGTAAACAGTGACTGGAGCAAAACAAAAGGAAAACCATGGGGAGCACAAGGGAGTCCAAAGCAGAATGATATTCTGGGGGGTCTGCCCAGCCATGGGGCGAGACAGTGGAGAGGTAGCATTTCTGGGGCCCACCCAGGCCATGAGGCAAAATTTAGAAGCTGAAGCCAGCGTGACAACTCTGGGGCTCTTGCCCGTTGGCTATGGGTGTTCCGTCTAGGGTTTCCCTCTTCCTCTCGGGCATGTGGTTGTCCTCGAAATGTGTGGCCTCGGGCCTTCAGTGCTCCTGGGGGCTGTGGCTGGCCCAGGTGTCCTAGGTCTTTCTCTGTCTGCCTGTGACCTCCGGGGGGCATTGTTGCAGTTTCTCACCCTCATTATCAAGCATGTTTCATGACAAATGCACATACACAGTTTAGTTTGTGCTCTCACACATACATACAAACACACAAACAACACAGCAAGATTGTATCTTTGCTTATGTATCTGCTTCTGTTTTTCTTCTGCAGCTGATAACCATACAGATATTAATGTGAATAATAAAATAAATAAAAGAGAAAGACTAACAAGTCTATAGAGTCTACAGAGTTCCTCTGGGCAAACCTAATGTGTTTGGCACAACAGAGCATTCAGACTATGATTTTGCTTGCTAAAGCTACTACTAAAAAAAAACAAATAAAAAAAACTTTGGAACAGATGGTGACAGTTTTTGCAGCTTGGAGGGAAAACGAATCATCAATTTTTAACAATAATATATATATTTTTGATAACAATTTGGGGGTAGTGAAATGTAAACTTTTTATTGCCCATGTAAGTATTTCCAAGTTGATTGGGATTAAATCTTTCGTGTATGATGGTCTTGAGTAGCTGATATTCAAGAAATTTACTGTTGCTGATTCCATATATTGATATAAGTTTGTGGAATGAAATACATTTTCTGTCTTGAACGACATGTTCTAGATTTTTTTTATCCCTTCCTCTTGCCATGATGGAAAATTCAGTGTTTAGAAATTTCTTTTTCTGACAAATATCTGGATTGTTCCAGATGGGTGTTAGTTTACATGAATAGGTGAAGATTTAGTTAGTTTAAAAATTCCCAGCCACGTTGTCAGGGAGGTGTTTATCCTATGGCTTTTAAAGTAGCTATGATGCTTCATACTGGAGCTAATGAAAGGCAGATCAGAGATTTTTACTCTTCCACAAAGTGCTTGTTCTAGATCCAGCCATGGGCTGTCTAACGAGCTTGATTTAATCCATTTTGAAACATACAGCAATCTATTAGCTAAGATAGTGATAAAAAAAAAAAGAAGGTAGTTCTAGACCACCATTGTGTTTGGATTTTTGTAAAGTTTTTAAACTTATTCATGATGGTTTGTTTTTCCATAGAAATTTTGAGCAGCAGCCCAGGCAGAAAAACCCAGACCTCCCTCTCCCCAGACACAGCTTATTTAGGGAAAACACCAAGGCCTTCCCATTCCAGCTAAGAGACATAATCCCTCCAGCATGTCCTGGGTCTGCCCAGGTGACATCCTATAGTCAGATGCCCAAACCACCTCAACTGTCTCCTTTTGATGTGGAGGAGTAGCGGCTCTACTCTGAGCCCAGCTCCAGTGACTGCACTCCTCACCCTGCCTCTAAGGAAGAAGCCAGCCACACTTTGAAAAAAGTTAATTTCTTCTATCCACAATCTCATTCTTTCAGTCACTATCCAAAGCTACTGACCACAGGTGAGGGTAGGGACGTAGATCAACCGGTACCTGACCCCAGAATGGGCACTCCATCCTTTTCTGGGTGAAGACCAATGCCCCAGACTAAACGAGTCCAACTTATTACTGGCAATGCGGACCAAGCTTTCACGACAGCTGTGCAGGGGCTGATAGGCTTGTAACAATGGGCCAGACACCCCATACTCCCACAGCACACATGAGACAGTCTTTTTCCATGGCCTCACCAAACTCCTCTCACACCTGAGTTTGTGCCCGAGCCGCATTCCGCTTGGCCTACCAGTACCCGTCAGCTGCCTCGGAAGTCCCAGAGGCTAACCAAGACCAATGGGACTCCTTCTTCAGCTTGATGGCTCCCTTTACCTCCGGTGTCCACCCTCTGGTTCGTGTATTACCACCATGACAGGCACCAGCCACCTTGCAGCCACAGCTCAATGCAGCAGCCTCTTCAACAATTGAGGTACAAAACATGATCCGCTTGGATTCAGTGTCCTCAGCCTTCCTTGGCATGTTGTAGAAGTTGTGCAGGAGGTGGGAGTTGAAGATCTCGTGGACTGGGGCCTCTGCCAGGTTTTCCCAGCTCATCCACACTATGGGCTTAGGTGTGCCAGGTCTGTCCAGCATCTTCCCCCGCCACCTGATCCAACTCACCACCAGGTGGTGATCAGTTGACAGCCCAGCTCCTCTCTTCACCCAACTGTCCAGAACATATTTACCGCAGATCTGATGATACGATTAAAAAATCGATTATCACCCTGTGACCTAGGGTGTCCTGCTGCCACGTGCACTTATGGACATCCTTATGTTCAAACATGGTGTTCATTATTGTGGTTTGCACAGAAGTCCAATAACAGAACACCACTCTGTCATGGTCCTAGGTCTGTAACCTAGTGTTTTGTTTTGAAGGGACTTTTGTATTAGTTTTATAGTTCATATTGTTCTCTTTATGTATTCTTTAGTTCCCAGTGGTTTTTGACCTTAGTTCTCCTTGTGTTCTGTCCTGTAACGTTCCCTCTCTGTGTGGAGTTTCCTGTGTCTGTTTTCCTCAGTGTGTCTGTCCCCCTGTATTGTGTCTAGTCTGTGTTCTCTCTGTGTTGTGGCAAGTCTGTGTCTCCATTTCTTCGTTGTCACACTTCCTGTTTTATTTTGACCTCTCCTGTTCCTTGTGTGTTGTGTTTAGTTTTGCTACCTTTGCCTTGTTAATGTAATTCTATTCACCTCTTCCTGACAGCTGTTTCCACTCTCCCCTCGTTCCCTCAGTGAATACCATGTCTCAGTCTTCCCCTTGTCATTTGTTGGAGTCTAGTTGTTATAGTGGCTGTGTTTGTTTCTGTGTTCTCCAGGTCCAGTTTTGTCCTATGTTCCAGCAACAAAACTGAGTTATCTGAGTTTACACACTGCCTCTCGAG